>CM033738.1:2002812-2202886 GCA_019671005.1 Hibiscus mutabilis
AAGACTTACAGTTAAGACCTCCTTCATGGCTATGGGAGCGTTCGCGGCCGCCATGGTGGCTCAGATCGAAGGATGCAAGATTGACGAATCCGGAGTGGATCTAACGGCTGAGATTGGATCTTTCAATCGCGAGTCAAAACTGAACACTGTAAGAGACGAGAGAATCAAAAAACAAAAACTGTTCGAAGAGATCTGACGTAGAGAATTCAAAACATTTAAAAAGAGAGAAAGGGAAAGCGAAAGGGAAAGGGAAACAGAGAGATCCAATCTAAGGCACTGGAGACAGAGGAAAGTACGCGTAAAAAATGTGCTTAGTGCGCTCGTTATCGTTTGCTAGCTCTTGGGTTTCGACTTTATATAGATGCTTGATCCGGGTAATAAACCGATCCAAATCTCATTTTTATTTGATTTTGTTACATATAGTTTGCACCAATATGTCAATTTTATTATGCATTTATATACGTTGATATCGGGATTCACTCGTTAGCTTAATAGTTAAGAATGTTTATATTATTTTATTTTATATGAATTTAAACATCAGTACAATAATGTAATACATATCTATTTAATATATATTGATATTGGTGTGTTTCATTGTAATATTTTTATATTTGTTTATATAAAAAGTATAATTATGAGTAGTCTAAAGGTGATTATAAGATAGTATATGTTCATAGATATTTTTAATATTTTAACAATAGACATATACTCTGTAGATAAAATAATTTAAATATGTATCTCTTAAGATGCATATCATATGTTTTTCTACTAGAACATTTGTTATAAATAAATAAATTTATACACGAATATAAATTTATTAATTGAATAATTATGTTGGTGCAAATCAGTTTAAACAATGATAAATAAAATAATCAATCTTTTAACAATACGTAGTATAGTAAACTAAGAAGTTGTTTAATTTTTTTGACATATCAAACACTATGTTTGGATTGAAATTTATAGGTTTAAATATACGTAAACAAATTTTGCACCTACATTGATACCTAAACTAAACTTCTAAATTAATATTTTAAAAAAAAATTTGTTTCCAAGTTTATACTTAAATTAGGCATTTTCTTTTTAGTTGATACTAAAATTTATACATTTTAATAATTTGGTCCTAATTCAAAGTAATTCAATAAATTTAACCCTCTATATTTTAAAATTCTATCAATTTACTCTATGTTCTTCTCCTGAATTGTTTTTTCTCCTCATACGATGTTATTTCACTTTCCTAGTATAAAAGTTTAACAATAACTTGTTGTTTATGGTAGAATTCAACATCCCATTGTTGTTTTGATCCTTTAAGTTTGCTTGATTTGACAATATTGCAAAAATGACAAAAAAATGATGACTATTTTAAATATAAAAGGGTTGAATTGTTTCGAATTAAGATCAAATTGGTAGAATGTAAGTTTTGGGGAATAAATATGTTAATAAAAATATCAAAATAGTGGATGGAATTAAAGTTTGGGTACCCAAATGGGAGAGAAAAAATTTAGGTATCAACTTGTGAGAACGGGTATAGTTCTTGTACCAAATGTATTTTTTTGTCAAATCATAATTCTAATTCTAATTTTGATCATCCTACCAAACAAAGATGAACAGCTTGATCAATTGGCCAAATGTGTTTGCTCACTAAATGTATATTTAAACCTATTTGAAAAAATATTATCTAAAAGGGAAGTAAAAGAATGAGAAGGCACTAGTGGTTGAAACTGAAAGTTTTTACGAGCGTATTAGGTTTAGGGTGTAGGGTTTTAGGGGTTTAGAATTTAGGGATAGTGGTTGAAATTTAGCGTTTAGGGTTGTAATTCAAGGTTTATAAGTTAAAACCTAAATCCTAACCATATTACCCTAAAAACTAAACCCCAACTTGTAAACCCTAAATTCTAACCACTATTCATACATTATAAACCCATTATTTTGTTTGAATAGCTAAAAGAAATAGGAAAAAAGCTGATATAGTACATATCAATTGATATTATTCTTAGTATGATATACGATAAAATATAAAATGAAGCATATCTATTAACTAAGCACTTAATATCCTTCTATTTATGAATAAAAGAAAAGATAATAAAAAAGGAAAGTAATTTTAACAAACAACACATTTGTAACTATCTAGTTGTTCAAATTTAGTTTACGCATATTGGGCGGGATGGTAATCATGTTGCAGATTGAATGACGACACATGTGAGTTTTGAAGATATATTATGTCATCGTTTTTTGTCACCTCCAGATAGAGTGTTAGAGCTGTTGTAACAGGATGTTATGAGTTGAGTTGCAGTTGATAGTTTTTTTTTTTTTTTTTATTTAGCGGTTTGTATGGTGAGTTTATCTTCAGATTTCTGTAAAATATAATTATGGCTATTATTTTTTTTATTTAAGTTTAGGAAAATTTTAAAGAAACCTATATTAGTATTTTCATTTTTATTAAAAAAATTAGTTTAAATAGAAAAAAAGGATAACAATCTCATGTATCAACGATGAAATATATCATAAAAGGAAGTTGTAATTGGTACGTTTAGAAAGAGGTGGGACATTAATCATACATCGAAAAAAAAAAAGGATAGTCTCGTGACACAATGTTGTCAAAAGAAGCATGACAACAACAAAATTTTATTTTTAAAATGTTTTTTATTATCGATTTATGAAATAATAATTCATAGAAAAACTCGAATTTGGTTGGTCATTTTTTTTTATTGTTGATTTAAGCATTAATTGAACAATGGAGGGACTAAAACCATAAAATTTTAATATTCGATTGGAAATAATTTGTGGTTCTAATTAAAATTTTATACACTTCTATTAACTTTATTTTACTTGTTTATTTATGTTTGAGAGAATCTATTAACTTTACTTAAACTTTGTTTTTTGTTGTGGTGAGAAATCAAGGTTTGGGGCCAAACCAAGATTTTACATAAGTTAGAAAAATTAGTTTTTGGCAAACCAATGTTTGAGAAGCTAGTTTGTGAGGTAAACTAAGGTTTTGACACTCAAAAGTTGAGTATTTTTTTATTGGTTTTAGAATTTTTTTTGGTGAAAAAGCTAGTTTGAGAAACCAAACACAATAAAAAATAAGCCCTTATTGAACTCAAATCATAAATCGAGTATAAATATTCAAGTTTGAAATTAAAGATTGCTTCGAGCTTTTTTTTATTATATAAATATATTTAATCAAACAAATTCAAATATATTCACTAGAATTTAAATTTTGAAAACAAATTCAATTTAATTTATTTATCCCGTACCTCGTGCATGCTAAAGCAAACCCTCTACCAACTGAGCTATACCCCTGATTCTTTCTCTCAATAACTATTTTAATTTATTTATGTCGCCGTAGAAAAGATGTAAACCTATTTGCTACTTACTTGCACAATAATTTTTTATGGATTATACTCGGACGAGGATCTTTATTTGAAAATATTTTTGAAAGAATAGGCATTTATTTAGATAAAATTGAAAATTATTGAAAATCTTATTCTATTATTTTAAAAGATTAGAACTTTATTAGAGTATATTCAAAAACATTAGTCATTTCAGTTAGACGCAATTTGAGTTATTTAAGCATCTATTTTTTTTACCAAAGTCAAACATGGAATTTAAGTAAACTTAAAGTGAAACTAGAAAGAACCCAACAACGTATCACATTAAAAATAGATAAAATTTCATTATAGAAAATTACAACGAGATAATTGATAAAGTTCATAGTGAAGGATTCGCTTCTCCTTGTCGAAACATTTAGAACAATCCTCAATGGGGAAGAACATAAAAAGAATTAAGAATATGAAATAATCATATCGTTTTCTAGTTTGTTTTGATCTATCTTTTCACCTAAGGATTCCAAAATATATGAAATATATGTTAAGAATAAACCAATGTGCAAATGAAATCTTTTCTCATGCCACCATCTGCTCTTGTTGTTCTATGTACATTTGCTCCACCCATGGCGGTAGCCTTTCTCGAACGCCTTTACCAATGCCGTATTGCCGCTGTGGTTGCGATGGGGTTCCCATCGGAGTAACATCTTTCACAAGGGAATGAACCCAGGACACATCTGGCTCGTTGATATCGGATGGCATCTCTTGCGGCGGGATTGTTGTTTCTAATCCCAAAAGAAGCAGACTTCCTAAGCTTGTTTAGCTCATCTCCTTGAATACCCCAATCCAATTTCCCATCAAGGGAGCTCCAATCTGACTTGTTTGAAGACATTGTGGTTGCGGAATTGGTGGGCATGGTAAGTCCTGCACGGCTGGCTCCACAGTCTATGAAACTCTGGCTCCTTTTCGCGAATGCTGAAGACCGGGAATTCATTACAGCTGCTGCCACAGCAGCCGATGAGTCGAAACCAAATGGTGAGGGCTTCCTCACTGGAGATGAGGCAAGGTTTGTTGGGTAGCTTGAACGGAGTTGGTTCAAGTTTTGGCGCATTTGAAGCCCAGTTGAAGATTGCAACTGCACTTGTATACCTGATGATATGGGCAGTCCATTCAACGGAGACATCAGGGAAGGATCGAGGGATCCAAATGCATCATCGAGATTAGGAGGGTTCAAATCTCCTTGCCGACTGTATTCTTTACTCCAACAAGACGGGGAGGAGAGACTTGATATCTCATTCATCAACTGTTGTTGCTGCAACTGGTTTTCAAGCTCGAGCAACTCCAATTTTGAATCAAAATCTCGGGCACTATAAGCAGTCTTCAAACGGCTACCAGGTAGCTGAAAAACGCAGGCGGGGTGAGGCTAATTTTGTTCTGCCACAAGCTTCCAGGTTTAGGAGACGAAGAGGCCGCCATAGGAGACATGGGTGGTGTTGAAGCCGTAGGCATCGGCAAGGATGATGAACAGAGTGCTAGAGGGCTCAAAGTTGTCATGTCTACTGCATTCACTGCAGCAGACCTTGGAGATTGCATCGCCGAACCAGTGGAAGCATGCACAGGACGTAATTCTTCAGGTTTGTGAGCAAAGAAGCAGACTTTACGTGCGCAGCCAATCTCATCTTTGCAAAGCCGAGTCCGGTACTGGGCAGGATGAAGCCAGGATTCGAACACACCATGAGCATATTCGCAATTATCTCCCTTAGGGCATGCCCCTTTTCGGAATTCGGGGCAAGGCACACAGCTATAAGGGTACTTCCTTGGGTCTCTCCTCCTCGCATTCTCACCGGGGTGAACAAAAGGGCACTCGGTCCAATCATGGGAGTACGCCCTTGAGCAAGGCTTAACCTTGAATATATACATCCTGAAGTCATCGGTTCCATATATCCCGTCGTTGATATCGGGCAGTGATGCATCCAGAGGATATTCTTTCTTCTCGGACCCTTCTTTCGGCAACTGAGGCATCACCATCTTATTGGATTCTTCTTCCCCATTAACACCCTCATCACCATTCAGCAACAACTCAATCACTTTTCATCTGGAAGTGCTCAAAGCTTTTAAACCCGATGCAATCAGATCAACAGGTTTGTTCCCTCTGGCATCGATACAATTTGCATCGGCAAACACATCAAGCAACAGCTTGATGATCTCTACCGAAGAACCCGCACCACCAGCAACGGCACAATGTAGGGCAGTAACTCCATCACTACCACAAGCTCTATTCACATCAATCTTGCCACTTCCAACTATATATTTCAAAACTTCGACACTACCAAACATGGCTGCGATTATCAGAGGCGTCCTCTCTTCAATCCCCATCTTTCTCGACCCTATTCTCCTACCATACCAGTAGCTCGCCTCGCCAAAATCCAAACCCTTCTCTTCTACTTCCCTTTTGAAGGCTACCAGATCATCAGAGGCAGCCCATTCGAGCAAAATAGAGCATTCATGAGGAGCACCGGCTTTCAGCTCCTCCATAATGAAATTTGAGGGCATAAGTTCACTCTTTGAACCACTGCACATTCTACAACAAGGCCTGCATAATTATTACAGTAACAAAAACTCATTTTCTGACTTCATAGCAATAATAAAACAAGAACAAAACATTCTTAAGCTCTGCTAGAACAAAGTACAAACAATCTTCAAGGATTTTCATTTTTTTTTCAAGAACTGAAAGCAAAACAACCCAAAATCCAAAACTGAAAATCCAGAAAAAGAAATCCCAAATTCAGAATATTTCGTTACATAATCCCCAATTCAAATAATGCAAAAAATCAAACATAAACTACACAAAGCAGCTATGGTTCTGATTCTAAACCAAAAAGACTTGGTCTTTTTAAGACTTCTTAATCTCAAATTTTCTAAAAAACTCACAGCAAAGAACCGAAAAGCACAACTTCTGACCAAAACCCCGAAACCCCAACAATCAAAAACTCATAAAATCAACATAAATCAACTAATAAAAACGAAAACTAAAGCCACGGGTCAAGTATTTTTACCTGTAAGCAGACTCTGTTTGAGAAAACCAAGAGGGAAAAAAGGGTATTAGTTGAAAATTGTTGAGGATAAGAGAGAGTCCGGTACTTAAGATTTGAAGAAGAAATTGCGGAGAAAAAAGAGTAAGTTGGAGGGGTATTTAAGTTTGAGAATTTGGTGTTTGTTTAGTAGGAAAATGGGAGGAAGGTGGAACTTTTCTTCCCTTGAGTTTCTATTAACGGGTCAAGTCTAATCTTCAAAGGGGAAGGCTTTAAATTAACTTATTCTTATTCGTCTTCTTCCATGGCTACCATTATCGATGGAGATGGAGATGGAGATGGAGATGGTCCCCTACAAGTTTTTGTTTTGGTTACTTGAAAAATCAAAGACAAATGCAAATGAATTTCAAGCGTGCGTTGAATATCGGCTTTTTGGTCACGCGCTTTAGAAGTAAATTGGGTTGTTAATATTATTTTAACTTATATAAGTTTAAATTTTGATATAGAAATATAATATATCTATATTTAATCACAAAAATATTTGTAAGATTGTCGGTTAAATTAAAAACCAAACTGAATTATTTAAAAAATATTAATTAAATCAAATTAAATTTAGTTAATTTGATCAATTTTTAAATTAATTATCTTTTAATATTTTTAGTTTTAATACAAAATAGCTATTTAAGTAACAATAAATTAAAAAATGTTTTTTTAGTTTATTTTTTTTATTTTTGTTCGAGTTTAATAATGATATTAAAATATAAATATCGAGTATTAAATATTATGTGTCATTGATGAAAACATAAACTAAATATACAATTTCTACATAGTATAAAGACTAATAATATAATTTGATTTATGAATATTGTTTAGATGAAAGACGGAAGTTTCATAATTTGAAAGTGCAAAGAGTGGTAGACTAAAACTGACCAAATTATGGTACAAAGACTAAACTACAACTTAAGCATTATATTTCAACAAATATGGATTTTGGTTGGATCAAATTTCATTAGATTAACTTTTCATTTATTTTTTAGTAAATATAAGTTTAAGTTTGTTCCAAGTTTGAATCATTTTATATTTTAAATTTACAATTCAATAGTATTTGTTTATATATATTCTTAAACCCTTTGACAATGCGTATAGACCTTGGTATCTTTTAAGATGAATATCATCAGCTTTTTTACTGGAATACTAGTTGGGTTCAATTTTAGGGGTGGAGTTAAATAAAGATTATTAAGGATTTCATTATTTTGTCAAATTATAATTTTATAAAATCCATATAGCTTAAAACTCAAATTGATCATTTAGGGGTCAACGCCCATTTTGACTTCATACCTTGGTTTATGATATATATATATATATATATATATATATATATCATTAATAAAAATAAGGGAATAAATTAGAATTACAAAGCACCCAAGCACATAGATAAAAGTGAGAATAATAATTACAAAAAATTCATACATAAAACAACAATATTAAACCTAAATATACGAAGAAAAATCAAATATTCCCTTGAGAGTGACATACAATATCAAAAGAACAAATATACAAAATAATTTTTATCTTGATACACTGTAAAGCAAAGACATATTTTCTGTTCCATTTACTTAAAATTTATATAATTATTATTTGATACACAATCACCTTAAATAATTTACTTCATCATCTTTGCAATGGTGATACGTGTCACATTCAATTATATTTTAAAATTTTAAGTAAATAGAAAACATATGTTATCATTTCAAGGGTTTATATGGATATTTTTTTAGATAAATAATTTTTATTCATCCAAAGAACTATTTCCGTACACAAAAATAGCTATCAACCAAGCTGTACAAACCTAACAACCAGCCAAACTTAATCTATACAATCATAACGCCCAAAATCATTCAAGAAATCCCCATCCAAAGGCAAGACAAGAATTGAAAAAATCAAACATAGGGCAGTGAAACAAAGAAACTCTTACAACATGCTTTGATTTGAGTGAAAATGGCAGAAGCAGTCTTAGATCTTTCCCCGTACAGTCTATTATTCCTTTCTCGCCAGATAAAATAGTTGAAGCTACACCAAGCAAGTCTAATAACCACAACACTCAAGGCCTTCCCTTTCCCATGCGCCTACACCCAATCAAATAATTCAACCCAACAATTATAAGTCAGAGTCATACCACAAACTTGCAACCCCAAATGTCAAATTTATCCCGAGAAGAAACATTCCCCAAATAGGCGATCCTTGGTCTCCAACCCAACCCTACATAACACACACACATCGGATCAACATTGCATCCCGAACTTAGCATTCTCCTATTCGTTGACAACCTATCCAACACCACAAGCCACAAAATGAATGAGTAACGCGTGATATTAAATTCACCCTAAACAAGTCGAACCCAGGCAACCCTCTGTTGCTTGTGATGAAGGGTCTCCCATACCTTCCTTGCCTTGTTCACCACCGACAATCTTCCCAAATAAGCCAAATCATCTCTCAAATTTGACAATTTCTTTCAGGCCCAACTATGATGGACTTTAGCTTGGGTACTCCAAATAGAGGAGCCCTTAAGGAGATATTGATTCACCCATGCTACCCATAAAAAACCAGCTTGAGATAAAATAAGCCAAAGAGATCTCATCATGCACGCCTTGTACCATATCAACATGTTTTTAATTCCAGGTCCCCCTTCATTCTTCGAGTGACAAATCCATTTCCAGCTAACACGTGCTCCTCTAGCCGCGCCCTCTGATCCTTTCCAAATAAAGGCACTACATAGCTGAGAGACAACACTTTTGATGACAATAAAAATATCCGACATCAAAAATTCTCAATACTGAACAACACAGCATGGATTAGCTGCAGCCTCCCATCAAATGACAATTTTCGAGAAGGCCAGCTTCGGATCCTAGCCACCATCCTCTCCACCAGGGCTTCACAATCCGTTACGGACAAGTTCCTAGTAACCAGGGGGACCCCAGATAATGTATAAGTAGCTTCCCCACACGAAATTCAGATTGAACAACAATCGCAAGGATCTCATCCTCCTCCATACCCACGCAAAACAACTTATTTTTTGAGACATTTGTTTGCAGACCAGACATGCTGTAAAATTCCTACAAAACATCTTTTATAGCCAAAACCGAGGATATATCTCCCTTGGTAAAAATAAGAAGCCATCATCAAAAGCAAGATGGGTGAACTGGATTCTCCTACATTTTGGATGGTAAGAAAAAAAACCAATTTTGCAGCCTAGTTAAGCAATCCCGAAAGTACGTTCATTACTAAAATAAACAAGTAAGGGGACAAAGGGTCCCCTTGTCTCACCCCTTTTGCACCTGCAAAATATCCAATCAAGCCACCATTCAAACTCATCGAGAACTTGGGATGAGCAATACAAGCCTCAATCCACCCCCGAAATAACTTAGAGGCCCCCAAGACATGAAAAACTTGCAATATAAATCTCCAATCAATTGAATCAAATGCTTTCCTCAAATCAATTTTAATTGCACACCTCAGGGATACATGCCTCATTTCATAGCCATTAATAACTTCTTGCGCCAGCAAGACATTGTCCACAAGATCACGGCCAGACAAAAATGCACTCTGATTTTGCAATACAATGGAAGGCAACCATTGTTTAAGTCGATTCGTAAGAATTTTGGTTACACACTTGTAGAAAGTACTACAGCATGAGATCGGCCGAAAGTCACTGGCCCTAATAGGAGCGGCCACCTTAGGCACTAAAGTAATAATAGTGGAGTTAAACGAGTCCGACATGCAGCGATTCGAGAAGAAAAATTGAATATCTTTTAAAAAAATAACTCTAACAATTCTCCAAGCTGCTTGAAAAAATTTCGCAGTAAATCCGTCCAGGCCAGGGCTTTATTTCTATTCATTGCAAATATAACATCTCGAATCTCCTTTTGAGTCACAGGGGCCGCCAAACTATCCCCCATTTCAATAGACAATTCAGCTCCTAAAATTTCCTTCAATAAAGCATCAGACACAAGCTTCACATTAGGATCAACTTGGCCCAAACAGTTCAAAAAAAATTAAACAAATTCTTCTGAAATACCAGCAAACATTTCAAGCCTATCCCCCCAACTATTTTGAATCACCCTTATTGTATTGGTTTTTGTCCGAGCAATTATTTGCCTAAATAAGTAAGGAGTACTTTGGTCACCCTCCCGAACATATTGGATACGAGACTTTTGCCTTAGAAATTACTCATCAGCTCGAAGAAGAGCACTCAATTCTAAAGCAACAATTCTTTCTCTTTCGACACTCTCAGGGGTGAGGGCTTCCAATAAAACCCTCTGAAGATTCTCCAACTCAATATGCTTAGAGAACACCTATTCGATAAGTCCCCAAACTTCTCCCTATTCAGCTTCTTTAACGGATCTTTCAAGTGTTTAAGTTTCGCAAACAACACCTGCAAAGGATTATCAACAACAGGGGCCCTCCAAGACTCCTCAACAATAGAAAGGAAATCAACATGCTCAATCCAGAAATTGAAAAACTTGAAAGGCTTTGGCGGATTCATCAAAAGGGCTTTTACCTTAATGAAACTTGGACTGTGATCCGAACAATCAGGCAGCAAAAATTCATCAAAGGGGTTTATATGGATATTTTTTCCGTTAACATTGTAATAAATAATTGTTATAATTTGTATTACATACTTTATATTTATATATATGTGAAAAAAAGTAAATAATTACTGTAGTAAGATTTTAATATATATATATATATATATTATTTTTATACACTATTTAAGTGTTTTTATCGCAACTTTTCCATATACAATTTTTTTTTAATAATCTAAATCTTTTTTTCTGGCATGCGTCTTATTGTTATTGCATTCCCTTTTTTTTTTCAAATTTGCACAAAAATGAATATAGAGCCCCCCTCTACAAGTGACCATGCACACTGATTAAAATAATAAAAATTATATAATAATCCGAAAGTTATAGATTATTTTATTCATTTATTATTAAATATACAACGGTAAGAAAATAATGGAAAACATTAAAAGAGATAAATAAACCATTCATAATCTTCTAGAAAAATAAATAAGTAAATAAAATCACTAATAAATAATAAATAAAAAAGCAAAAAGACAATAAAAATGTAAAAAATACAAACTTTAATCAGAAATTTATAAATACGGCGTAAATTAACGTGCACGTGGAGAGAATAAAGAGACGATGTCGTGAAAAACAAGTGTGTGGGTTGCGAGTAGGTTAGAAAATAATATCCCCCGAAGACCAGAACGAGTGGGAGAGATTCCAAGCTGTAACCGAGTCAGTAAAGCAAAGGCGTGTTTTCCATTCCATTTTATTCTAATCTTAGGTGGGACCCACACTATCCAACAATCTTGTGAAACCTAGTCTCCAGGGATGTTCTTCTTTTTTCAATTCACGATTTGGCCCCTGAAATATGCCTGATTTCTCACACAATGATACTTGAATTTTTCTTTTTCCATTTTAGTACACAAGCCACCATTTCCATCCTAATTTACAAAGAAAATTTCCATTAAAAATGTCACGTGACACATTCTTATTGGAAATCAGTAAATTTTAGAGGTAAAAGTGAACGAAAATGATATTTTGAATATCAAAGTGTGACAAAATAATTAGAAGCAAAGTGAAAATGGGATATAGTTTAAGGACTAAATTATGAATAAAACCTTTTTGTTCTTAATTTTTATGGTTTTGGATTTTTTAATGAATACACAACATATGCTATATGTAATACCCATTTTTTTCGGGTCCCAAATTATATTCGAACCATTTATCTTATTCCAAAAAATATAGCAAATTCAAATAAAAATAATTAATTAAATAGCAAGGCATGGCAGCCCATGTCCTGCCGCACATCTTACCCCACACCATGCGGCAGTCATGCCCTTGGCAGGGCTTCCCCAACACTCAACCTCAACCTCCATTAATTTTCCCATCCCATGAGTCATTTAAGACAAAAAATTGAAAAAAGGGAGAGAGAGAGAGCCGGCCATTTCAAGCACAAAATGAGATAGGCTCTCGGCAAGTTCAAAAAAGAATAGGGACTCTCATATTATTTTGAAGATACCAAAAATTGCGAAAGAAAGGAAGAGAACTTTCTACTATATTTAGGTTTGAGTATCCTTTTTATGTATGTTTGTGGTATAGTCATTTTTATAATCTAATAGAAATGATGATTTGATTAGTAATCCTTTTATTAATTTTAGTTCTTATGTGTTTTTATATTTTGATATTCATATGTTTTTATATGTTGTTAGCATGTATTTAGATTAATTATTGGTGGTTGTTTAATATTTGTTTTTCAATCTTCTCATCTCTAATATGTTTTTTTATCATGATATGTATTTGTTCATGGCTTTTATTTATTTACATGTACAGTATGTATGTATATTTTTGTTTTTGATATGATTATTATGTGGTTTTGTTATAATATTTCCTTTGTTTGTTCTTGTATAATTGTTTCTTTGTGTATATATGCGTACATATATGTGTGTGTGTTTTTTAGTATGTATCTATGTATATTACATTATATATATTAAGTAATATATGTATATACTATGTTTCTTTTTATCTAAGTATATGTTTATATATATATATATATATTATATTTGAAAAAAAAAGCTATGTATATGTAAGTATTTGATAAGTTTTGTGTATTATATATTATATTATATATTTTTTACATGTTTTTATACTATATATATTTTTATCGTATTATGTAATAAATTATAGCATTAGTATGTTGTAAAGTATATTGTATAGTTATTGCGATATTAAAGTATAATATGTATAACATATATTTTTCTTTACATGTTTCTTTATGTATGTTATAAATTAACATATGTTTTTTTAGTTTTAAATATATGTGTATATACATTATAATATATATAGTTTTCTATATTCTAATTTTTTATATATAGGTATTTAATACGTATATTATATTATGTATTTATTCATGTTTGTCATGTTTTAGGTTGCATAATGGAATATAAATTGTCAATGCGATGCCCTTTTATCCAAGCGTAAACGGGGCCAGTATCAGGCGTAGTGATGGTGGTTGGGCGTTTACTCTCGGATAACGAGGTTTTTAAAATTTACTCGCACATACAACTAAATGTTAATTAAATCGTCACTTTAATCCGGAAAGTTTAATATTAATAAAGCGATAATTATTAAAGTACCAAATTTGGGCAGTGTGGGGGTGCTAATCCTTCCTCATCCGTAACTGACTCTTGAATCCAACATTTTTCTAAATCTCTGGTTTTTATGGTGTTCGGCCTACCTTAAGTGGCCGGTGGCGACTCCATTTTAAATAAAATACATTTTCTTAAAATCCTACGGAAAATATTCTTTAAATACCCAAAAAATACTTTAACACCTTAAAACCTCGTTTTTTAGCGAGAGAGGATCTCTACAAATGGCGACTCCGCTGGGGACGCATTTTTGTTTTTCAAAAACAAATGAGAGTCAGGCTTTTTTAAATAATTACCGCTTTACTAATATTAGAAGTTCCGGATTAAAGTGACTATTAAATTAACATTCGGTTATAATTGCGCGTTTATTTTAACGCATTTAAAATTTGGCATATAAACCCGTCCTTTTTAAGTGGGGGAAAACGCTAATGCTTTCGTGAGGATATCGTTCCTCCGTGTAGGCCTAGCAAGTACCTTCGGGGCTCGAGTACCTTATGCTTTCGTAAGGATATCGTTCCTTCGTACATGCAAAAGCGAATGGGTCCCCCTGAATTGAACCCCGTTAAAAGGAGCTTATAATGAGTGATGACCGGAGGCCTTGCTACTCTTAGTAGAGGAAAGCAAGGACAAATCGGGTACTTTTTAGCACCAAAACTGCATGTAGAGAATATAGAAAGCCCACCCTTTTAGAGCCATGCGGATAACCTAGGTGTTTTAGATGGGATAAATAGGATTGCTCTGTTTGTTGCCTTCTCTACTTCGCCTTTTATTTATGTATCTATTGAGTTTATTCGGTACTAACTCATTTCTTTTTTGTTTTATTTCATCTTTACTTTACACATACTTTTGTTGCATTAGCATTGCATGACATTATATCTATTCATTTTGGTATTCACTGCATCACATATCATGATTTTTGCATTGGTACATTCACATATAAGACATATACTTTGTTTCTTACACGCATTCATTTTGAAATTGATCATTGGGATGCCCTGTGACAGCAATACTGGGAAAGACGAAAGATCAATCGATTCAACATCCATACAGAACAAGAAGTAAGACAAAGATGGCAAATGAAGACAGACTGGATAGGATTGAGCAGAACCATAAGACTTTGCAGGTAGATTTAACCAAAAAATTAGAGGACCAGTTAGCCAAGGCTCAGCAAGAGATAAGGGATCAATTCGCAAAATCTCAACAGGACATACTGGTAAAACTAGCACAGATGCTGGGACGCAAGTTTCCTGAATAGGACGAGACCTTTGCTATCAACCCTAAGGCAGGTCACGAGGAAGAAAATGAAGATCTTATGTATCCTCCAGGGTTCACTCCCATTCAAGCCATAATGCAACCGGAAACTCAACCTCAGGTGATCATTTCTTTGGGAAAGTCTCATATACATCAGGCTGGAACTTCGATCCATATAAAACTGCCCTCTGCATCAGAAGTTAAGCCCGAGGGCAATCAAGCTGAAAATTTTATCTCAGAGATAGACCATCTGTTTGAGACCGAGAAACCGAAGGTGGAAACTTCAAAAGAAATCGAAGATCGATGCAAAAGGCTCGAAGAGAAGCTAGAAGCTATGGAAGTGGGTGATACTTTCGGTGGATTCGATGCTAACAAACTCAGCCTCGTCCCAGATTTGATTTTACCTTCTAAATTCAAGGTTCCAGAGTTCGAGAAGTATGATGGGACAAGCTGTCCCCGCGCTTATCTTATTATATTCTGCCGGAGAATGACTGGGTTCGGTAGAGATGACAAGCTTTTGATCCATTGTTTTTAAGATAGTCTGTCCGGATTCGCCACTAGATGGTATAATCAATTTAACCGCCATCAGATTAAGTTATGGAAGAACTTGGCCAAAGCTTTCCTAGAGCAGTACCAACATATCGGTGACATGGAGCCAGACCGTTGGACCCTATAACACATGAAACAAAAGTCAAATGAAAGCTTCAGACAGTATGCCCAACGTTGGAGAGATGTGGCGGCTCAAGTTCAACCCCCGCTCAGCGAAAGAGAGATGGTGAACACATTTGTCCAAACTTTGGAGGGTCCGATCTTGGGTCGCTTGATAGACAACGTGACTACCAACTTTTCTGACCTCGTGTTATCCGATGAGCTCATTGAGAATATTGTCAAGAGTGGCAAAATCGATGATGGAGGTAGTTTGTCCCACAAAAAGCCCTATCATGCAAAGAAAGATCATGAAGTAAACTCTTCAGGAGTTTATAATGCCAATTATTCTAAGCCTATCACAGTTGTGTAACCTAAAGTCATGCCAAGTGCTCACGGTTACTCGAGCCCAGATTCTGGTCAGATGAAGAATACTAAAAAGATAGAGTTTACTCTGTTACCAGTTTCTTATGGAGAATTGTACAAACGATTGTACGACATCCATATGGTGGCACCTTTTTACCGAGATCCGGTATAACCCCTTCCCAAAATGGTATGATGCAAATAAAAAATGCGATTATCACGCGGGACAAGTTGGCCACATAATTGAAAATTGCTTTGGTTTCAAAAGTTGGTGGAAATTTTATCAAGTTTGGGGTGGTAAGCTTTGACAACTCGACAGGAACATCTACAAACAAAGACCCTTTGCCGAAGCACGAAGGTGCCAATTAGGGATGTATCGAAGGTTTTTTGAACTGGACCATGTTTATCCAGCTTAAATATTGTCTTGTCTTGACCATAGTAGGTCCCCTTGTAGTTTTAATCACTTTCAGAGTAATGTTTTTTGTAAACCAATCTCACTGACTTAAGTACAATAGTAGTGAGAATATTTTGTAAGGGATCAAAACTACAAGTTGAAATGCAAATATATTTTGTTCATATCTGAGTCTTGAACATCCAAAATGCATAAATGACATCACCCTAAAGTTTCAAGAGCAGTTTCAGACGATGGCATAGAACGAACAAAATGTTGGGGCATGCACCCAGATGAAAGATCCAAAGAAAGGTGATCGAACCCAAGAACAGGTTGGGGCACTGCTACATACAAAAGACCAAGATCCTGACATGACCAGTGAGGAGTTAGGGGCATACCATCGGGAGCCATAAACCATATCATATTCATGTATTTAGTTGCATTCATCTGTCATACATCTAGATTCAGTGCATACACCAAAGTCACCATGCATTTAGGATAAATACATGCATTTAGGCATAAAATTCATACATGCATTTTTACAAACAGCTTCGAAGAAAGGACCGAACATCCTCAACATGGGGGCAACCACGAAGACCAACCTTAGTCTTGGAGGAGGCCAAACACAAAAAAATGCTGAAACATTCAAAGGTACTAGTGATAATTTTTTTGAACAATTTACTAATAAATGTTTTTCTCCTTTGTAGGATTTGATTCCTCCGACGATGGCATGACGGACGTTAACAATTTTCCGACTATCACTCTTGCCAACAGAAACAACTCATTCTAGATCTTACCCTCTGCCGATAGAGAAGTAGAGTAAATTCTTTTAGACATAGTCTCGCTGTCAACAATTCAACATCTTGCAAATCATGCCTCTGTCAGCGGTGGTAGGCAACTTAATATAGATCTTGTCTCCGTCGATGGTGATTTAGATCAAATGTTTATCCGAATCCTATCTCTCCGTCGGTGGTGTAGTGGATCTCATATTTGGCTGATCTAGTCTCTCTGTCAGTGGTGTAGCAGATCAGATCCTCTCTAAGTCTTGCTCTTCGTCAGTGTTGCATCTAGACCAAAATTTAATTCAGAATTTACTTTTTATTATAGTTTTAAAAAAAGAAAAAGAAAAATGAAAGAAAAAAATCAGATCAAAAAATTAGAAAAAGTCAAAAAAGGTCAAAAAATAAAAAAAGCAAAAAAATCAAACAAAAAGAAGAAGAAAAAAATGAAAAAAGGTCAAATCAAAAAAGAAAAAAATCAAAATAAAAATCAAGTTGTTATCATTTGCCGATCTTGCCCCTCCGTTGATGGTATAGTAAGATCTAAGCTGCTGAAGTCTGATCTTACCCTTCCGTTGATGATGTGGGTAGATCTAACTTTATAAACTTTTGGTTCTACATCTTCGTCGGTGTTGTAGCTCGACCAAGTTTGTCAAATTTTGATCATGCCTCTTCGTCAGAGTTGTAGCTGGATCAAATCCTCAGACCTTGCCTATTCGTCGGTGTTGTAGCTTGGTCAAACCTAACTTTTGGTTCTGCCTCTTCGTCGGTGTTGTAGTTGAACCAAGTTTTCCAAATTCCGCTCATGCCTCTTCGTTAGAGTCGTAGCTTGATCGCAAAGAAACCAAATCTCCGATCATGCCTCTTCGTCAGAGTTGTAGCTGGATCAAATTCTCAGACCTTGCATATTCATCGGTGTTGTAGCTTGGTCAAAATTAATTTTCAGTTCTGCCTCTTCGTCAGTGTTGTAGCTGAACCTAATTCACTAACTCTTGATCTTGCCTCTTCGTCGGTGTTGTAGCTGGATCAAAAGTACTAACTTTAGACCATGCCTTTTCGTCGGTGTTGTAGCTTGGTCAAAATGTAATAACTTTCAAGTTTTATCAATGTTATATCTAAAAAAATAAGAAGAAAAAAAAGAGAGAGAAAAAATAAAAATAGAAAAAATAGAAAAAATAGCAAAAAAAAAATAAGGGGAAATGCTGAAAAAGAAAAGAAATAAAAAAACAGGAGAAATAATTCAAAAAAAAAAGAAAAAAAAAGAAGAAGAAGTTTTCAATTTTCTAATCTTGCCTCTTCGTCAAAGTTGTAGCTGGACCAGACATTGGAACTTTCATGCACCGATCTTGTCGCTTCGTCAGTGTTGCAGCTGGATCAAATTTTGCAGGCCTTGCCTCTTCATCAGTGTTGCAGCTGGGTCTAATTGTATTTAAGTATTATCTTTATCAATAATATAGTAAGTCGCACTTATTTTGCTTCCTCAACCCCAATTTGAAGATTTCGCTTCCTCCAAAGGTGACAAAGTAGATCCGTCAAGTCAAGAAAAAAGACCTGCGCCGAGAAGAAAAAAGATCTACCGAAGAAAGAAGAAACACGTCAAAAGAAGAGAAGTTCAGCCAGACTGGACAAAAATGGTTATTCTTTTGTCTTTGCTCTATTCCTGTTACACAGCAATGAGCAAAGATGGGCAGCTTTAATACCCATTTTTTGTCCGGGCCCCAAATTATATTCGAATCATTTACCCTATTCTAAAAAATATAGCAAATTAAAAAAATAATTAATTAAATGGCAAGGCATGGTAGCCCATGCCCTGCTGCACATCTTACCCCACACCATGCGGCAGCCATGCCCTTGGCAGGGCTACCCCAACACTCGACCTCCATTATTTTTCCCATCCCATGAGTCATTTTAAGACAAAAAATTTAAGAAAGGGAGAGAGAGAGAGCCGACCATTTCAAGCACAAAAGGAGAGAGGCTCTCGGCAAGTTCAAAAAAAGAGGGACTCTCATATTATTTTGAAGATACCAAAAATTGAGAAAGAAAGGAAGAGAACTTTCTACTATATTTAGGTTTGGGTATCATTTTTATGTATGTTTGTGGTATAGTCATTTTTATAATCTAATAGAAATGATGATTTGATTAGTAATCCTTTTATTAATTTTAGTTCTTATGTGTTTTTATATTTTGATATTCATATGTTGTTAGCATGTATTTAGATTAATTATTGGTGGTTGTTTAATATTTGTTTTTCAATCTTTTCATCTCTAATATGTTTTTTTATCATTATATGTATTTGCTCATGGCTTTTATTTATTTACATGTACAGTATGTATGCATATTTTTGTTTTTGATATGATTAATATGTAGTTTTGTTGTAATATTTCCTTTGTTTGTTCTTGTATAATTGTTTATTTGTGTATATGTGCGTATATATATATGTGTGTTTTAGTATGTATCTATGTATATTACATTATATGTATTAAGTAATATATGTATATACTATGTTTCTTTTTATCTAAGTATATGTTTATATATATATATATTATATTTGAAAAAAAGCTATACATATATGTAAGTATTTGATAAGTTTTGTGTATTATATATTATATTTTTTACATGTTTTTATACTATATATATTTTTATCATATTATGTAATATATTATAGCATTAGTATGTTGTAAAGTATATTGTATAGTTATTGCGATATTAAAGTATAATATGTATAACATATATTTTTCTTTACATGTTTCTTTATGTATGTTATAAATTAACATATGTTTTTTTTTTAGTTTTAAATATATGTGTATATTCATTAAATATATATAGTTTTCTATATTCTAATTTTTTATATATAGGTATTTAATACGTATATTATATTATGCATTTATTCATGTTTGTCATGTTTTAGGTTGCATAATAGAATATAAATTGTCAATGCGGTGCCCTTTTATCCGAGCGTAAACGGAGCTAGTATCATGCGTATTGATGGTGGTTGGGCGTTTATTCTCGGATAACGGGTTTTTAAAATTTACTCGCACATACAACTAAATGTTAATTAAATCGTCACTTTAATCCGGAAAGTTTAATATTAATAAAGCGGTAATTATTAAAGTACTAATTTTGAGCTGTGTGGGGGTGCTAATCCTTCCACATCCGTAACTGACTCCCGAATCCAACATTTTTCTAAATCTCTCATTTTTATGGTGTTCGGCCTACCTTAAGTGACAGGTGGTGACTCCATTTTAAATAAAATACGATTTTTTAAAACCCCAAGGAAAATATTCTTTAAATACCCAAAAAATACCCGAACTCCTTAAAACATCGTTTTTTAGCGAGAGAGGATCGCTACACTATAAAAATGTCTGAATGGAATAATATGAATATATAAATGTCTCAGAATCTATATAACCCAAATTATTAAGATATCAAAATTTATATAAATATAGAACATAACCCGGTTAGTTCTTACGATTACTATTTTAAGAACAAATCTAATGTTCGAATCTTAATATATGCAAAACTCTATTCTGTACCAATAATAAAAGGAATAGTACTAACTTCAAAGACAGAAAACAAAAGCACATTACTGAAAGGAAATGGGAAATTTCATTAGGTGAAAAGAAAAGGTATTTAACCGGACACGATAGATGTTTCTCTCGTACATAAAACTTAATCGATTGGGTATTGGTATCGGATCAGCCATTCGAACTCAGTGCAACTAAATATCCACTCAATTCTGAAACATGAAAAACGAACATGATTATAAAGCCGATGCATCATCCATTTATATGCCACTACACTTTATTAAAGTACCTAAAGAACCAAAGTGATCGACTTGCGATCCAAGGAAGGATAGACCAGTAACAACAGACTTGCGCATTCATTTGCCGTAGCTGCTTTACAACAACATCAGTGAATAAACCGATCAGGATTAACCCCTCCATTGACGGCTATTGCCTTACCTTCTTTTGACACGAAGGACAGTTGTAAAACTTAATCATTTCCGGCTTTGCCGGTGTTATCTTCACACACTTTCCGTGGTACCACCGTTCACAGTTGTCACAACAGATCCAAAACTCATCGGAATTGTATCCTCCCCCACAGCTCCCACAAAAGGTATCGCCCTGCTCTTCTTCATCCTCCTCGTAACTATTATCAGCTAACTTGGGATTGCTTTTCGGCTGTCCATCGATTGACCTCTGCAAGGCGAGAAAAAAATGATAAAACAAAAGGCAAGCAAGTGAAAGAACAATGATGATACAGAGTTCAGGTTTAATAGGTCAAATTGTTTTCATCGTTCACCTTAGTGCCATTCCGTGGTTTGCTTCCACTTTCTACCGTGGGTTTGTCTTTCACTGGCTTCCTTCCAGTTACCACTTCACAGACAGTGGGGAGATCATTTACCATGCTAAATAGACGCTTCCTGTAGAATGAAAGGCAGAAAACTTGAGATTTATAAATCCTATCACCGAAAAAAATATCCAAAGAAGGGTACTCGTAAGAGTGGAATACACACACACACATATCAAGCATCCTATGTTACTCCGACCAATTATCCTTTTTGAAGTACACATGTTCAAGACTCACGTTTGATGAATATCTGAACATAAATACGGGGATATGCCCTTTTTAGAGATAATATTTTCGATTTCAATATCTAAATCCATTATCTATGCTACTTTCTAAAGTTTTTATTTTTAAAAAATGGACTTACTAATTGCAGTTTTTTAGCAAATGTGAATATCTAAAATATATTTTTATTAATTTGAATTCAATTTCGAATGATAATTCTGAGATTTAATATAAATAATAAATGTATTTTGATTTTAAGTAGATATTGTCGTTTATATTTAGATTAAAAAAAAAACTCAATCCGTTATCATCTTCGATTTTAAATTTCTTTTATCAAGCTTATATTTTTATTTATGAAAGCATAGTACATTTGATCATATATATATATATATATATATATTTATAATATTTTCAAATAAAAATAAAATAAAATAAATACATTAAAGGGAAAACCAAAAATAGATTTATCCCCTAATGTTTTGCATCGTTGGAAATGTAAATATTTTCAACAATCCCACGTGGCCATTATATACATTTTTAGGCTCCTACTTTCATATATAAAAGGAAAATCCCTATTAATTTACTCAAAATTTTTTAAGACCCTTTCCTATAAGTCGAATGTCAAGATTATATGCTATTTTATTTCATTTTTTATCAATAAAATATAAGTAAAAAAATCGAAAAAGGGTATTATGGATTTACATTTGTTCCATATAATCACATTTAGACGTATATGGTTAATAGACAGGGATACTAGAATACTAGTTTTATCATAAAAATTATGGAATCGACATATTTCAAATGCAATTTTTAATCCCATTAATTTATATTCGCTAAAATCATTTTATAAATTCTGTACCTTAAATGAAAATATCAAACAATTTTAATTCCTAGTATGATAGTACAATAAAATATAAATAATTGTCAAAATTTCTTTCGATAATTGGTCCTCAAAATAAAATGTCTAATTCGGTTGTTGTATATTGTTTGTAGCGATTAAATTGTCTGAGCTTGCCTATAATAGATGCATATTCTTAGTTTTATAAAATACTTGACTCGATCGATAACACTTTTATAGCATTTTTTACACTCTCTTGAGTCGTGTGCTAGAAGACTCGGGTTTAAATAATTTTATCTCTAAAATATATAAGAATTATTAAAGAATTAAAACAATATAAATAAATATTATATTGTAACCACTTTAAGACTATTAAAAAATAGAGTGCTTCCAACACTAGTCTTGGTACTGGTTGTCGACTGTGAATGTTTATCTTTTTCTTTACGTTTTTATATATTGCTTTGATTTCTTATTTTATTCAATTTTATCCTAGTTTCATCCTAATTTTTAATAAGTCTCTTTTGTTTAACTTCTTTCTTTTCACATATTTTGACATATTCGTCTGTCTTTGTGGAACGCTTCATCTATTCTTGTGGCACGTTTCCTCTGCATTATGACACGTTGTTCGCCTACCTCTACGGTAGATCTGCGATCATGTAAGGATTCTCACGTCGCTCATATCAGATTTGTGATTGTCGATGATCTTTTAAAGGTTAGATCCCTTTCTGTGGTTGTTTGTTAAGTTTGCTTTGGTTCGCTCGCCACTCATTCATCATCTCAAAAGCGTCTAGATGGTAGAGACAAAGGAGTATTATTGACGGTTAATAATTATTTTGGATGATGGACGTCATATTCAAAAGAAGGCTTCGACTGTTATTGCGACTTTAGTTTTTTTTTTCTTATATTCTTTGTTTAGGTTTTGATGGATATAGTCCCTCAATTCCTTTTTTTTTTTGTGTGATTACATTGTTATAGCTGTATCTTTTTTATTTTAATAAAATTTAGTATCGTTTCAATATTAAAAAAAATAAAATGCTTCTCTGAATGATCGAGGTTGACTTATGTTGACCAAAGTTGTGAACATAAGCCACACAAAACTAAACTTTCGATCTCCAGCGAACCGTTAAAAAATTATTCAACTATAAGGATTAATGGAATATTTTGACCTTAAGAAAATAGAGTCCAAAGATTATTATTGTTCATGGAAAAAAAATTAAATTAATATTAAATTAATGTAAAAATATCTATTAGATCTCTCTCATTTTCAAAGCTGAACAAAATAGTACCTCTCAAAAAGAGAAACAATTTAGTCTCTACAAATTTTGAAAGTAAACAATTAAAGACAACCAATCACGATGTTAATATTTTTCATTAGTTTTCCATAATTGTGATTCACACAATAACAAATTTAGCACTTAACATTTATCTATTATATCAATTTTGTCCAAATTCTAAAAAATAGCTATCAAAATCTACAAAATGTGTAAGTTATTTATTATGTCAATTTTGTCCGAATTCTTAATATATGATGGGGACATCGCTGCAGTCGCTACTGAGTTGATTCCCGGTAAGATACGAATTGTGACCGGTATGTACGAAATAACGAGATAAAGGAGCATTCATATCATGGTGAACCTGAAGACAAAATCGAATACGACATGAACAACAAACGGTCGAAGCCCGTAATGGAACATTTTAGTGGTAAATTAAACCTGTTAACACGCAATGCGCCATCAAAATGAAAATATGAATGGCATATCATGATGCACCTGAAACTGAAGAAATGAAATATGACATAACAAAAGCACAGAAGCTGTATAGAAGTGAAACTATTCAAAGATAAACGCACATTGAATAGACAAGTCTGTGATAGAATATTTTAGCTCGAAGTTAAGAACTTTCCGAGACATCGGCATCGTCACGGGGCAATCCTCGAAGCTATGAAAGCAACAACGCAACTCAGCAAATACAAATTAATTACTAAGCTGAAAATAAGTATTACTGTTTCATTTCAAATGATCAAATCCCATACAACGATACCAAATTTTCCTTCTTGAAAGTAAATTACCCCAAGAGAAGCAATAGGAGTATGGCAAGCGAGCAATCCGCCTAATCTAGCTAGCTCGATCAGCTTGATTTTGACATAGAACTCGATCAAGCTTGATCCGAGCTTCTAGCCTCAAATTTTGAGTCGAACTCGAGTTCTTTTACAGCTCGAGTTCAGCTAGAGTACGCCCCTACTCAAAAGTAGAAGGATAACAAGAAAAGTTTCCAATTTAAGTTCCAAACCAAATAGGAAACAAACTCAATGATCACATACTATTAAACGAATTCCATTTTTCTCCCAAATTTTCTCAGCAACCAAACAAAGAACATAAACCGTCTACCATAAATAAACACACAAAACATAAAGAGATGAAAACAAATGTTTTGATTACCCCAAGAGAAGCAAGAGGAGTATTGATATCACCAAAGAGATACTTGAAAAAAGCTTCAAGATTTAAACCCTTCCTATTAAAATGCTTAACACTGTCAATAATCTTCTGAGCGTCTTCTCCGGTTGCTTTATCTTCTTTCTGGACTTCAAGTAAGAACCTTTGAAGTCCATCAACGGCCATTAATCCATTGTCGGAGTAGTGTTCGAACACTTTCTTGATCTCCTCGGGTGCCTCTGAAACTGTGAGCCTAAACCTCCTCCGGAAGCAGAAGCAGACCCTGTAAGTTTGTTTGGACATTTGGGGTTTCTGCTACCATTCCCAGAAAATCTGATGGAAGAAAACCAAAAACAAAAAAAAAAAAACCTGCGAATCTGTGCTGTTTGGATTTTACTAGTTGTTACGTATGCTAACATCTATCATTGTTTCAACTTTAATTATTTCCGGAAAAGTAGGATGAGACAGATTGTTGTGGGACCCATAAATGAATGTGGGTCCCATTAAGAGTCTAAACTCGTGGACCCCATCGGACAATTGGCATCGCCACCATGGATATGATGATGCCATAAGATGTCATGATTCTGTCGTGTTTTGATCATCTTAGACTTTTATCTCGTTTTGTATCAAAAGGTTAATGTGATAATTGTATAAACTTTGGGGTAAATATATATTTTGGTACCTGAAATTTGCTTCAAGGTTTAATTTGGTGCTTAAGTTTTTTCTGGTCCAATTTGGTAAATGAACTTGATCTTAATGTTCAATTTAGTACCTATATTTTTTTGCCCAATTAGATATTTCAGCTTGAATTTTTTGTTCGAATTGTTACATAAACTTGGCTTTATGGTTAAACTTTGTTCAAATATATCAATTTGAACCAATAAGCCAAATTCAAGTATATAACATGATCGAACAACTTTAGGTACCAAGTTGAACCTTAAAGTCAAATTCTGGTACCTAATTGGATGAAAAACACTCTGGTACCCAATTGAACCTTGAAGTTAAATTTAGGTACGAAAATGTATATTTATCCTAATTTTAATATCATAATAATGGTCTTATTGTGATTTTAATCCCTCTATTGTGCTGAAATTTTGAGCTTTAATCCTTTATTTTAATTTGGAAGTACTTTGACCCTCTATTTATATTATGCTATTATCATTTCCTAATCGATAATAGATTTCCATGAAATAATTTTTCCTCTACTTGTTTGGTTTAAAAATTAAAGTTCAATTAATAACAGTGTTAATAGATTTTTATTGAATTTGACTACGCGAATTTTAATATTTAAATGTCTGATTTAAAAATTAAAATTCGATAGAGGAACCATATTCATTGAATTAAAAGTAGAGGGACTAAATTTTGAAAGTCCATAGAATGCAGGGCCTGGGGGCAAAATTAGACCATCGATCAATTCCTCCAAATAATAAGATACAATAATTTTACATACATACATACATACATACATACATACATACATACATACATTTACATGCATATACACATGTATTGGTCTCGTTGTGGTGCAAAACAAAGGGTTAAAAAGTAATGAATTTGATCATGGTGGATTGTTAATTCTACACTACTTCAAACTCGAAGAACATTAGAAGCCTTACACTTTTGTATTTTACTCCCTTCTTATCATGCAATGGGACGGAACGGATCCCGGTCTTTAGCTCCGGTATCGGCAAACATGTTTGGCCACCGAAATCGTCTTTCTCGTGCAAGTCGTATTCCCGTACTTCGATCCGGAGCAGTGCCAGTTCCGGAACAGTCAAGGGAAATGTGAATTCTTCATCCCATACCGGAACCCAATCATCTTCAATGACCTTTGTTTTCCTTTTAGCTTCATCTGCTGGCACTCCCGCAATGTAAATCTGAAATTTGTTAATGAGCAATAATCATCACTTGGATATAGGTAACGAATATATATTCGACACAAATATGTTTCACTGTTTTCAAGATTTTTATATAATTGAAGGGTCTTTAGAGGATCATATCCCTATGCTATATCTATATATGCAAAAGTTTTATGTCCCTTTCTTCAACTTTTCGTTCTTCTTAAAATATTCGTGTTTAACATTTATTTTAGACGCATATTCATACGAGGGTAAAGAGATAAAATCCCCCGAGAACCCTCCACATACATGAAAATCTTGAAAATTTTAACATATTTATGTCAGACACGTATTCATATCCGACACACCAACTCGGCTGAAATTATTGTCAAACCTTCGTGTAGAAGTCTGGAGGAGAGTATGCGTCAAAATGTGTGTGGCTAAAATCCAACCGCCATCCATCTCCCATATATATTTTCACCTGTTGAATTGCAAAAAATATTTTTCTACATTATTTCGATTCATTATTTTACTTAAAATATCTATATTCGATATAAATACCCAACATATATTCAGATATGAGTATGAGAGTACGACATTTCAAAATCCATTGTGAAAAAAAATATATAAACATACTCGTATCAGACACTCTATATCTAACATATAAGTTCAAATCAGAGGAGCATATTTTTTTCACCTTTAACATTTTTCTCACTGGAAATGTTGTTTTGGGATCAATTAACTCATCAGATGGTCGAGTCAAATGCTCAGGTTTCATCACATAACCACATCCTCCATTGGCTCTAAACATGCCATGCATGACCCACAGGTGTTTACCGTATCCCTGATAAAAGGACATCCACATGCAGTTATTAGAATTTTTTTTACATTATTTACTCAAAAGTATTTATATTTGATATACTTGTCCAACACATATTCAAATATGAATACGAAGATACATCACTTGAAAGGCAAACCTGAATGTTAAATGCAACCATTTGAGCTCCATGCATCCATCCGATAGTTGGTTTGTAATTTGAAGAGGTAAAACGAGTACCCTTTGGATAGACTCGCAGGATATTCTTCTGTGTAAACCTGTAAAAGGGTATGTTACTAGGATTCGAGTATGTATACTGAATATAGATATACATCAACACCGATATGTATTTGAAGAATCGTATCCTCGTACTCGTATGTAAATGTGCAAGATAAGGATATTTCAACAAAAGTAAAGAAATGTTGAGAATGTGATAGGGCACCTTACAACATGAAGTCCAAGAGATCCGGCAGCCTTTTCGAGCTGCTGTTTGCTTATACTAAGACGTCGAACCTTATCGGCATCGACTTGTAATGCCTCTTTTAAGCCACCCTTTGGCTTTCCTGCATGAATGGTTATTATGCGCTTGTATTTAACTACCCCGGCTTGGACTGATTTGATGTCTTCATCTTCTTTCTCACTTTCACTCTGCAAAATATGTTCAGTCATATTAGCTTAAATTAGGATAGGGGGAAGTAACAGTAGAGCTGATTTGAATAGTTAATACCCTGTTTTTGGTTGCGTTTGGGTGGAAAAGCTAGTTTGAGAAGCCAGAAGCAACAAAAAAACATGCAGCTTTGAGTGTCAAAACATTGGTTTGCCCCCCAAACTAGCTTCTCAAACCTTGGTTTGCCAAAAGCTAATTTTTCTAGCTTTTGCAAAACTTTAGTTTACCCCAAACCTTGGCTTTGCCACCGCAACAAAAAAATAAAGCCTAAATCTGAAAAGCGGCTAAGATATACAAAAATATCCAAATTTGAAGTGTTTATTGCCATCCTAAAGGAAAACTTAGAAAAAACTGAGCATACTTGTGTCACAAGTATCCAAGCCAAATACGCAAACTGGAATCTGAATAACAGAGTAATTTTCTGCTTACCCCTTCTGACTCATTTGTTTCCTTTGGAGAATTCTCGTCGTCGGATTCTTTCAACCTCGACTCTAGATATTCTTTCGGTGGTTTCGTCGAAATCATGATTCGGTATTTCAATGATTCCGGCGAAGGGAACTCGGTTAAGCAATCTGTGTCCGGATGGTACAACATACTTTCAAATGTTTGATTGATCATCTACAAGATTTTCGAAAATATTTCCGATTATTTTAGAGGAAAAGAAAACTTGAAGACAAATGAAAGACTAACCTCAGCAGCTATAGCTTGCAATTCTGGTGTAAGATGGTCTTCCAATGTTATAATAACTGGATAAGGGGAATTAACAAAAGCATACTCTTTAATGGATGTCAAACATTGGATAAGTGACACTGGACTTGTCAAGGTCCTATAATTCCATAGGTAAAAGATAACGTTAGAGAAATTCCGATAGACTTATTCAAAGATTAAGTTATCTGTTCAAGCTTGAAGGCCTGTCGGATATTTGAGAGAGTTGGGCATAAATTCAAGCCATAGATTATGAATTTGATGAAACAAAATCTTTCTAGAGATACAACCCAGAGTTTATCTTAGTTCAAATAGTCACCCTCATATAGTGACACTAGGTAAGTTTGAGATTCAAGTCGGAGCATATATGCTATCTTTCCTTTTCTAAGGCTGGAATTATATTTCTCGGGTTTAAGCGTGAATGTTGGATAGGTGTATATGTTCGACAAGGGTATGTTCAATTTTTTTTTTCGTATTTGAAGTTTTCCTAGGGAATTATATCCTTATACTTACATCCAGATATACATCATACATGATAACAGATAGATATGTATATTTCAAGAAAAAAATAAATAATCTAAAAGAAAATAGGGTGTTTGCAATCATTCAGACACTATTTGATATAAATCGACCACCGACCGAATTAAAATTTATTGACCTGACTAAATCGAATTATATAAACTCATTCGATTAACTTAATTTTAACTGAGTTTGTGAATGTTTGTTAAAATCACCTTCCATGTAGAACATAAATCTCATCGGCTGAGGAACTAGGCCAAAGATCAAGTTCGATGACTCGAACACCATTTTGCAAAGTCTTGATAATTGGAACCTCACTACAATCACTGCTCAGTTGATTCCAAGTTAGATAGGAATTATGGCCAGTATATATGTAATAATGCGACAATGGAGCAGTCATATCATGGTGAACCTGGAAAATACGATAAATGATAAAGATCCTCCAAATGCATATAAAACTTTTGAATAGGCGTACCGGACGTATATTCGTATTCAATACTCATATCTAAGTCCAAGTAACAGACATCGCAAAATGAATAAGAAGAAATAACGTAACATAGAACTTTAGAAACTTATGTTACTGCGGTTCTTCATTTTTCTTTAAATACATGTGTGTCTATATGACACCTTGTGTGATGTGATGTATATTCGGATGAGCACGTGGACATAGTTCTTCAAAGTCTAAAATTTGAATTTTTTTTCGGTATCCGGTAGTTACATTAAAATATGCATATTCTAAAGTTAAGCTTAGTCAAGAAAAATATATTCAAGAATGACCCAGAACATGATCTACACAGGGAAGAAACTATGCCTAGTCCCAGTGGCACTGCCCCATTTTTTTAGGGTAAACTACACTAGTAGTCACCGAACTATGGTTTCTTTCCTATTTTGGTCATCGAATTATTTTTTTGGTAAAAACATCACTAACGTTATGCTTCCTTCATATTTTGGTCACCGGCTGTTATTTTATTTTATTTTAATTTTCCATGTCATTTATTCTCTCTCCTCGTAAGCAATATATGTTATTTTATGATATTTTTATATAAACTAACATGATGGTGGCACGTGTAACTGCCTATTAGAGGAATAAAAGGAATGAAAAATTAAGCCCCTTATGCAGCCAGAGAGGTGGTGACACGTGTAACTGTCTAATAGGATGGTGACACGTGTAACTGTCTATTAGTCGAATCTCTCTAGCTGCATAAGGGGCTTAATTTTTCATTCATTTTATTCCACTAATAGGCAGTGACACGTGTAACCATCCTATTAATTTGAATAAAATTATTATAAAATAACATATATTGCTTACGAGGAGAGAAAAGAAATGACATGGAAAATTAAAAAAAATAAAAAATTTTAACAGCCTGTGACTAAGGAAGGAAACATAACGTTAATGATGTTTTTGCTAAAAAAATAGTTCGATAACTAAAATAGGAAAGAAACCATAGTTCAGTGACTACTGATGTAATTTACCCTTTTTATTGTTAAAAATATATAGACATTTATCTATTTATACCTCTTAATTTTAGTTTATTTTGATTTTGTCTCTGTTTTCTATAGTTAGTTATACTTTACCCCGACCTAGTATTCTGGCTCCGTAGTCCATCCCTGAATCTACATTACTCGGATTTAAACGAGAATATCAAACATGAGTATGTATTTAGAGAATTTTTGAAAACTTATATCTTACTATCATGTCTGAATATGTATCGAATCGATATATCAAACAAACAGAAACAAAAACAGCATAAAACCCAAGGATTACCTGAGTTCGAATTGGGCCATTGATATCAACGGAGAAGAGGAAATGAAAGAAATCATCAAGGCTCAACGAGTTTCTCACAACTTTGGTCAGATGATGTCTCCTGCTCACCACCTCTTCGATGATACGCTGAGCATCTTCGACTCTCGTGTTAACGTCGTTTTGGTGCACGGCAAGGAACCGCCGGAGCTGATCGGCGTTCATATGGGTGGAGTCGTCCGTGAACAAAGAAAACGCCTTGTTAACATCAGGAGGAGGCTTGACTTCGTTGATCTTGAACTTCCTATTGAAGAAACTAAACATCCTGTAATTGTAGCTTCCAGTGTTAGAGCCCCCATTGACCTTCTCCTTTCCCTTCCCCGACTTTGGCTTCTCTTTTTTCCGTGGAGTTTTACTCGGCTTTGGGTTCTTCTTTTTGGCTTTGGAGTCGGATTCCATGAAGATTGGAGAGAGACCGAAAGTTTTTCTTTTTCGTTTTTTTTCTTTGCTTTGTTTCATTTCCTTGGAAACTGCAGCTTTTCAAGGTGGATCATTCGAAAACTCAACGTTCTCTCTTGTAGTAAACAAGAATGAAAAAAAAGTGGATTCGAGTTTAAATTATAGGGTAAACTGTACTGGTAGTCACTGAACTTTTAGAGAACTTTCAATATGGTCACCGAATTTTTAAAACTTTCATTACAATCATTCAACTTTTAATTCGGTTTCATTACAGTCACTCAACTTTTAATTCGCTTTTATTACGTTCACTGCTGTCAACTACCGTTAAAAAAACTGACGTAGAATGTTAAATTTAAGGGTAAACTACGCTAGTAGTCACTTAACTTTTAAAAAGCTTTCAATATTGTGACCGAACTTTTAAAACTTTCATTTCAGACCCTAAACTAAACGTATATACCCTAAATTTGATAACTTTATATAAATTTACATAAACCTATATATCAAAATTTTTCTCAAAATAAATTTAATCTAACTTTGTAGTGTTTGATTTATTAGATTTTGATATGCCGAAAAAACTTTCAATATATCACAATCACCTTTTGTAGTGATTAAATTAGTTGAACGATTGTGTCCATTCGTGTCCTCTAAAAATATCTCTAAAATTTCATGGATACTTTTCTAGGGAGAATAAAGAGAAAAAGGAATATCATGTTATAAAATTAAGGAATATCATTATACAATAATATTTATTTAATAAATAAAATATTAAATATAATAATTACCTAGGTAATAAATAACTCTACCCTAAAAATAAAAAATTATATATTATGTTAGAAAATTAAGAAAGGATTAAAATTTATGGTTTAGAATTTAAAATTTAGACTTAAAAATTAAAATTTTAAGTTTTAATTTTTGAAGAGTGAATATACATACCGGTGTAAATTATTTTTACGCACATTGTATATAAAAGAATCCTCTTATTCGAAACTCTCTAAAATAAAGATCCAAACTTCATAATTGCTTTAAACTCAAATCTAAATTCGGAAAACAAAGTCTATTAACAGCCAATGAACGGTAACAAGTTATCTGGATATTGTTCCATCCATCATTTGATCTCTCCTTTATCTTGTAACCTGAAAGTAAGGTTGGCCCACCATGGAGTAGCTGCCGAACGTAAATATTTGTTTTTCTATGGTTAACTAAAAAGTGACCACTGAACTAAGAGACAGTTTTATTTTGAACACCTAACTATAAAATCCGTCAATCAGACTATAAAATTTTTAAATTGTTTCTATTTTGACAATTAGCCATTAAAATCTAACGGAATAGGTGATGTGGCTGTTAAAATATGGTGGGAAAACATTTATTTTTTTAACTTAACGTGCCACCTCTGTTTTTTAACTATAATGAAAGCGAATTAAAAGTTGAGTGACTGTAATGAAAGTTTTAAAAGTTCGGTGACCATATTGAAAGCGTACTAAAAGTTTAGTAATTACTAGTGTAGTTTACCTTAAATTTAACATTCCAAGTCAGATTTTTTAACGGTAGTTGACTGCAGTGATTGTAATAAAAGCGAATTAAAAGTTGAGTGATTGTAATGAAAGTTTTAAAAGTTCGGTGACCATATTGAAAGTGTATTAAAAATTCAGTGACTACCAGTATAGTTTACCCTAAATTATAATGTTAAGGAAGAATCAATCCTCCTCGACTGGAAATAATATTTTTATTTATATATTATTAATTAAGTTTTGATTAATATATAATGTGTTCAAATTATAATATTGAATTAAATTTTATTTTGAGTTTACATTATTAAACTAAATAGTTAGCTTTATTCATTTATTTTTTATTTTTAAAATTTTGTGAAAAATTGAAAATCATGTTAAGTCAAGTTGGGTCGTTATAAATAGAAGATTGCTAATTAATGGTAGACACCGTGTTTTATATATTGATTTAAATATTAGGTGGATCGATGTGTGAGTTTTATTCAAAATTATTTTATTTTAGATTTAGATATATTTTAATTATCAATTAATTTATTTGTGTATTATAACAATTGATATTGATCGCAGTTATATACTGATTATAATTATAATTTTGTTTATGCGTTATATTAATTAATTATGGTTTTATTCGTACAACTATATTTGATTGTAATTATAACTAAAAGAAATTTAGGTAAATGACTCTCTCTCTCTCTCTATATATATATTGTATGTGAAAGAGAAAGAAAGAAAAGCTATACTTATAAGGATTATTATCCTATATATTGGCGGTGAAAATTGAAAGTTTTCACAAACGTTTTAGTTTTAGGGTTTAAGGTTTTAGTTTAGAGTTTAGGGTTTAAGTGTAGGGGTTTAGAATTTAGGGATAGTGGTTAGAATTTAGGGTTTAGATGTTGGGCTTTAGTTTTTAGGGTAATATGGTTAGGATTTAGGTTTTAACTTGTAAACCTTAAATTATAACCCTAAACCCTAAAATTAAGGTACTTGTGCAAACTTTCAATTTTCACCGCCAGTGTATGAAATAATTATCCTACTTATAATATAATTCTAATTAAATTATAGTTGTTAAAATTTCATTTTCAATAAACAATTTCTATTTTGTCTTAAAAAATAAGGAATCTGTAAGTTACTTTGTTGTTGGCTTGACATAAAGAACGTTTGTGTCTCTATTCTTGCCACTATTTTTTTATATAATTTTTAAGAGAGTGATTGGTTATATAAAAAAATTATTTTTAATGTATTTTGTTATTTTGTTGTTCTAAAAAATATTATTTAAGTGTTTATGTTGTATAAATATTATATGAAAATTTTTAAAAAATTTAAATTTTTTTAAAATTTTTAATAAACTATAAAGATATTAAAATACGTACACACCTTACTAATAATGTTTTATAATTAACTAACGGGAATTGGTTCAAGTGGTAACCAACTTGGTATCGCTTAAGCATGTCTCGAATTCGAGGCTTTGTGTATGCAAAAAATCTCTGCTGAGAGACTCACCCACTAAATTCATATATGCAATGCAAGTTGGTCTAGATTAATCTGGACGAAGTCCAAGAAACCGGAGGGGCAACCAATAATAATAATAATGTTTCATAATTGTTTTAAATTTTTATTTTTTTCTAATTAAACTAATATTACTTTATCTGTAATATCAAATCCAATCAGAAAAAATATATTTTTTATATTAAAGAAAGGAATAGATTGAACAAAAATTAAATATCAGTTTTTAACATGAATGAAAAATGTAATAATGAAATGAAACTTGGAGATTGGTTAGGCTATTAGAAGGCTAAAAGGCAAATCCATGCTCACCACTATTCTCGAAATTGCATGGAACTCTTTTAGTTACTCGTATGGAAAGAGAGGGACCAAGGGATTTTCCAAAATAAATTTTCGCAGGAATTAAGTTTGATCCAAAGCATTAAGGAGATAGTAAGATTTAGATTAAAGTAGAATGAATACTGTAAATAGTAATCTTTGTACAAACTAGAGAGTGAGATTTTGTATGTATAGGCAGTATCGGCCTTTGCAGGTTGGAAGGTTACACTAAGAATATTGGGAGCTGCTCGGAATTTTGGGGTGCGCATGATGGGCTGACTTATGGTGGTGGTGAATGTAATTGGTGATGGATTGCAATCGATCACTCGCGTACTCATATCGGACAAATTTTCATATTTAACATTTACACCAAAATTCGGGTAACAAAGACCGAAGCTTAATCCATAAGCGAAACTATTCCCATTTAGAAAAAAGAACATCCTTCAATTGTACTCAATTCCTTTTAAATCCAAACCCACAACTCAATCATAATAAAAACACACTCAAAACCCGAACCGTTTAATCCAATCGTATATTTCAATTCAAATCCGAATTGACTGTCTCAAGATAATGCATCCTTTACCCCACAACAAGAAACACAAAATCCAACATTATCTCAAACATGTTTTGAGCAAATCTAAATTCAAATCCAAACATCTACAACCCCCTTCACTATCTCAAACATGTTCAAGCAAATATGAAGTTAAGGAGAGAATCTAAGCTTGAACATTGAAAATGATATTGTTTGTAGGGGCAGTCCCAAACATAGACTGTAAAGCGAACATGAGAAGCTAAAAAAAATCACCTTAAAACACAAAACCATTATAGTTGTAACATACGAGTACTTACCGTTTTAGCCCTAAACTGATATCGAGTAGTCTAAGCTCCTTTTCAATCCAAATTTCAGCATGTTTCCAGCATTTTCGATATGTTTCGATCTGTTGCAACCAATACCAATGCATGCAGATTGATACAATGTTTTGACATTTTAACTAAAAAGACAACTCCAAACAAAATCACAATAAATACCTAAAAACCCTCTATCACGGAGTCGATCACCATTCTTGAGTTGTCCATCATTGTGTTTAATTCAAACTCAAACATTAACTCAAGCATGTTTCACCAAATAAGACAACCCTTCCAATACCCTAAGACAGTGCATCCTTCATACCAAAAAAACACACACAAAATCCAACATCATCTCAAATATGACAACGAGCACTCCATCTGTCACCACTATGAAACCAAAGACCATGGTTTCGAATGCCATATCAGTACCGACCGATCCGTATTGTTTAGGCCATAAACCAGTAAGTTTAAGTTCCATTTCAATCAAAATTTCAATAAGTCTTCATAATTTCCGTGTGTTTTGGTCAATCTCTTCCGCTATTCTAAAATAGTGCATCATTTATACCGAAAAAAGAAAACAAAATCTAACATCATCTCAAACACGTTTCGATCATGACAATGAGCACTCCCATGTATCATCACCATGAAACCAAAGATCATGGTTCTGGATGCCATATCAGTACCGACCGATCCGTATTGTAATTAGGCCATAAACCAGTATGTTTAAGTCCCGTTTCAATTAAAATTTCGATATGTCTTCACCATTTAGGTGTGTTTTGGTCAATCTCTCCCAGTATCCTAAAACAGTGCATCCTTTATACCGAAAGAAGAATACACAATCCAACATTATCTCAAACATGTTTCAACTATGACAGTGAGCACTCCCATGTCATCCCTAAACCGATAAGTTTAAGTTCCATTTCGATATGTCGGTGTGTGTTAGTCAATCTCTTCCAATATCCTAAAATAGTGAATACTTCATACCAATAAAAAAACACAAAATCCAACATTATCTCAAACATGTTTCAATCATGACAATGAGCACTCCCATAGATCAGCAAATTAAAACACAAATCACAAGCAACAAAAAACAAAAAACATAGCAAAAATCTAAGAAAATTAATAAAAATTAAAGGGTTTTTTTTTTCTTTTGCTCAATCAAAATTCATCTCTCTTCTCATGGAATCAATCACCATTATCATGTTGATTAAACACAGTGGAGAAATTAGAAGAGAAATCGGAGTAAAGCGAGACAACCTTGGAGATGTTCCCATTGAGTTCTTGGATGAGTGCAACGTTTTTGACCATGTTGTCGGGGATCCTCGACTGATGATTGTCGTTGACCTGCTGGATCAACGCACGGTTCCTGTCCAAAACCGACTGGACCTGCTTGAAACTTTGATCGAATGTTGCCCAAACTTCAGGGTTGTCTCCATTTGCTCCCTCTGAATCTTGGTGTTTCAGCTTCTTCTTGTTGTTGTTACCCTTGTTTGTTGGGTTATTTGCCATGGGGTTTTGATTCTTTTGAGGTTCTTGTACAAAGAAGAACTTGTTTTGGCGTTTTGTATGTAATAAAAATGGCGATTTCAGACCTTTTTTAGGTGGGGGGGGGGGGTCAGAGCTGTGTCGTTGTGGAGACGAAGGGTGGGGGAGTTTTGAGGTTTATGAGTTTTCTTCAAGGATTGGAAAAAAGCGGTGGAGCTTGGGAAAAAGAAAAGTTCTACTTTACGCGCGACAAAAGCGAGTGTGAAAATATTTTACTGTTTTTTACGGATAAGAGTATAAACTTTCGTATCTTTCACGTGCGTTAAATATCTTCCTAAATAGTAGTAAACTATACAATAAATTGAAGATTTTGTTAATTAAGATATTTTTAGATATCTTAATTTTTTAGAATTAAAATTAAAATTTTGTTAAAACATTAACCTGATGTTTTAGTTATAATTTAATGTCAAAGTGAATATTCATCTTTTTGTAAGCATGTCACGAAAGTTAACTACACAATGATCAATTGGTGATAAATTAATAATATTAATAACCAAAACATGATAAAATGAAATTACTAAAACATTTGTGACAACAAGTGTAATTTAACCTAAAAGTAATTTAAATTAAAATATTTTTAAGCACATAATTTTATAAACCCATTCAAGTTTACTCTTACCTATAACACTTTGGCTCTGTTCGTGCTTAGTATTATAACTTTAAGTTTCTAAATTTCGAATCCTACTAGGCTACTAAATATGAATTTATACATATTGGGGTTTTTAATCTAAATTATTGGTTCATCAGTTTAATTATTATACTTATATGAATGCATTAATATTACTTATAATTCTATTTGCACGTTAATTAATCTAAATATTTATATTTTTTAAAAAAATATTATATTTTTAAAATAAATATTTAAATTTATATAAAATAAAATAATACGAGCATATTGATGATTCAACCGGTTAGTAAATGAACAAAAATTATGTCTCACTCGAAGATTTCTTTCTATGCCCTTAATATTAAAATTTAAATTATAAACTCTAATCTGAAATTTTAAATTTTAGTACATAAACTGTAAACTTCAAAAATACATCATACCTTATTTTTTAAATATAATTTTAAATTTTAACCTTAAATCTATTTTTAGTACCGGTATATAGATAAAAACATCCAAAGCGGAAGATTTCTATTCTGAGTAAATCTCAACTATTTTGTTTGACGTTTACGAAGTACATCATATTTGATGCACAAGTAATATAAAATATCAAATGAAGATAAAACACGCTCCAGATGTGAGAATGGTATAAGACACATCATAAATATCTTAGGCCGTGCCTACTATTAAAAAAAAGGGAAAGAGTGGAACAGTCCTCTCCTCTTTACCCAAATATCTCTCGATTATATTTTGATGCGCAAATTATATAAAAATTTATATAATTTAAATATTGAAATTTAAAATTATAATTATAAACTTTAATTTTTATATCCTATGTACTAAATTCCTAAATTTTATCCTTAAATCTTAAACTTTAAAATTAAAAAATTTGTGTAAACTAAAATTTACATAAGCTTATGTATCAAAGTATTTTTCTTAAAAATATCACAAAAATTTTCTCTCTTCTTTTTCATAGAAAAAAAAAGTTAATTCCACTAGAATCCTCAAATTTTAAAACGTTTAACTGAATTTTAATAAAGACTTAACATTTAAATAAGTGTCCAAACTATAATTTTTTCTTCAAATAGGTGTATAAATTATAATTTGGGCCAAATAGGTATCCAACGTTTCATTCCGTGACCCATTTAAGGATTTTTTGTGATAAGCGTTATTTTTTCTGATATCTAATGAAATTCAAACATGTGACATGATTTTTCATTTTTTTGAAATTAAATTTAAAAATATATATATATATTAATCAACCTAATAATTTTTAATTTCTCTAAAAACCCAAACCCAAACCCTAAATCTCTAAATTCCTCCACTCCAACTACCGATTTAACCATCACCAGCCACCCATATCTTCATCGAACCCTTTTATTAAAAATGTCATCATCTCGCCGTTAAAAACTAATGAATGAACCGCTTATTGCATCGTCGACAAACACCCAACAATAAATAACAAAAGAGACCCGCTGAGTTTCCACCAACAAGTAGAAAATGGTAGATATCGAACGGAGAAGTACATGACGCTTGGACGATAAACAATAAACCACCGACTTGTGAAGGATGTTGGATGTTGGGGGAGAAGTGGTTTAGGGGTTTGATTGAAAGAAATTAAAAATTTAAGGTTTTTAAAAAATTTAGATTTGAAAACAAATTCAAAAATTAAAATATAAAAAATAGGCCACATATCATGTACTGATTGGATGAAAAAAAAATTTTAACGGCCATCAACAAAAAAAACTTAAATAGGTCATGAAATGAAACGTTAACTACTTATTTGTCCTAAAATATAATTTAGGCACATATCTGACTAAAAAAAATTTGAGTACTTATTTGACTGTTAAGCTTTTAACAAATAATCTGAAAATATGTTATTTTGCTGAATATTGAGGTATATTTTTTAGGGTAAACTACCTGGGTGACTACCCAACTATTGGGTCTGACCTATTTTGATCACTGAATTACAAAAACTCAAAATTTGACCATCTAACTATTTAATTTGACCTATTTTGACCACCAGCCGTTAAAATCTAACGGAAGGGTGACATGGTTGTTAATAAAAATTTGTATAACTACACATTTGGTCCATGTTAGTTACATTTTATATTAATTTGATCCTAATTTTAATTTAATTAAATAACTTAATCGTTCAATTCGGTGTCGATATGTGTCATCACCTTATTAGAAAATTTTAATTATTTATTCTTTATTTAATAATTTTATTTTTCTTCTATAATAAGTCGGTGACATATATTATTTGATCGGATAAGAAAAATAAAACAAAAAGAGTCTTTGCCTTCAATAGGAATCCAAACCCTAGTAATTTATGATATAAAATATACAATGTAATATATATTTTAGTGGCGACGTGACTCCGGCTCTTTAAAATATACTGTAGTTCCTGCAAAATCACTGAAAATGGCAGCCTTTGCACGCCATTCTCGCATTGTTGTAGGAAATGTACCTTCTCTATTCTCAGAAATATGTTATCTTAAAGTGCTCACAATAAAATTTCATAGTATCCGAGTTAAAAAGACTGCACGGTACACACTGCTCCTAGTTTTATAACTAGCAGATTCAGTTGCTACTTTTGAAATATTATAGTGAAAAGAGGTGCCTCTTAATTAGCAGATTCAGTTCTAGCCTTTTCAACTCCATGTCTTGACATTTTGATGCCCTTGCTATCAATGCAGGGAAGCTTGAACAATGTGAATAGGTGAATATTGCTTGTTTTCAACTGAAAGGGAGCTGGGTTAATGGCGTGCAAAGGCGGTCATTTTCAGTGATTTTGCAGGAAATACAGTATATTTTGAAGAGCCGGAGCCACGTCTCCGCTAAAACATATATTATATTATATATTTTATATCACAAATTATCGCTTGGTTCAATGATAAATTTACACCATTTGAACTCAGGAGACCTAGGTTCGGATTCCTATTAAAGGCAAATACTCCTTTTATTTTATTTTTCCCGTTTAATCAGGTAATATGTATTACTATTTAATTGTAAAAAAAATAAAATTATTAAATTAAAATTAAGATTAAATAAATAAAAATATATAACTGGCATAAACTAAATGTTTAATTATACAAATTTTTATTAATAATCACGTTGTCATTCTATTAAATTTTAACAATAGTGATCAAAATAAATTTAATTAAATTATTTAATTTTAAATTTTTATAGTTCCGTAATCAAAAAAATCAGACCAGTAGTTAGTTTACCCTTACTACTGCCTTCATCCACAAAACCAAGCCTTTCATCTCTGATCAAGCTTCTGTGTTTCTCGCTTTGATTTAACAAGTTTTGGTATTTATTTGAGTTTTTGGATGGGGGAAAACGATAACCAGTTGAAGAAATCAAAGGCTTCTGGAACCGATATATACGACGTCGTTTGGAGCTGGGTTTTGCTATACATCGACGACCCTAAAGACCGGAAGGCCGTTTCCCTCGTTTGCCGGCGTTGGTACGAGCTCGACGCGTTGACACGTAAGCACGTAACAATAGCGCTTTGTTACACGACGAGTCCCGATCGGTTGCGGCAGCGGTTTCCACAGTTGGAATCCTTGAAATTGAAAGGAAAGCCTCGGGCGGCGATGTTTAACTTGATACCAGAAGACTGGGGAGGGTACGTAACGCCGTGGGTGAAAGAAATAGCGGATAATTTCAATTGTTTGAAATCCCTGCATTTTAGAAGGATGATTGTTAAAGATTCGGATCTGGAAGTTTTGTCTCGCTCTAGAGGGAATATTTTGCAGGCTCTGAAGCTTGATAGATGCTCTGGTTTTTCTACTGATGGACTCTTGCACGTTGGCAGCTTGTGCCGGCAATTAAGAACCCTGTTCCTGGAAGACAGCTCGATTCTCGAGAAAGATGGTCGGTGGCTTCATGAGATGGCGAATAACAATACAGTTCTCGAGACTTTGAACTTTACATGACGGATCTTTTCAAAGTGAGTTTTGAAGACCTCAAGCTTATTGCAAGAAACTGTTGTAATTTGGTTTCTGTGAAAATTAGCGATTGTGAGATTCTAGACCTGGTTGGTTTCTTTGGAGCTGCTGCTGTTTTAGAAGAATTTTGCGGTGCTTCTTTTTACGAGCCACCCGACAGGTATGCTGCTGTAACATTCCCCCCAAGGCTATGCCATTTGGGTTTAACGTACATGAGGAAGAATGTAGTGCCACTCGTATTTCCTTTTGCATCATTGCTTAAAACATTGGATCTCTTGTATGCATCACTTGACATGGAAGACCACTGCTTGTTGATCCAAAGATGCCCCAACTTAGAAGTTCTCAAGACAAGGAATGTTGTTGGAGATCAAGGACTAGAAGTTATCTCTCGGAGTTGTAAGCGATTAAAGAGGCTGAGAATCGAGCCAGGCTCCAAAGAGCAGGTAACGGAGGATGAAGAAGCTGGTCTGATTTCAGAAACAGGATTAATGGCTTTAGCTCAAGGATGTCGTGAATCGGAATATTTGGCTGTTTATGTATCGGACATCAACAATGCATCATTGGAATACTTTGGGACTTACTCGAAAAACATGTGTGATTTTCGTCTTGTCTTGCTTGATGGAGAAAAAAGGATTACGGATTTGCCTCTTGACAATGGAGTCCGGGCTCTACTCAGGGGCTGTGGAAAGCTTACAAGATTTGCACTATATCTCCGACCTGGTGGTTTGACGGATGTAGGGCTCGGTTATATTCGGCAATATGGTTCAAACGTGAGATGGATGCTTTTGGGTAACGTTGGGGAGTCTGATGCTGGGCTTTTGGAATTCTCCAAGGGATGCCCTTACTTGCAGAAACTCGAAATCGAAGGTTGGTGCTTCAGCGACCATGCACTCGCAGCTGCTGTGATCCGGTTAACTTCTCTGAGGAACTTGTTGTGGGTGCAAGGATACCAAGTATCGTCACAATAAAGTTGTGATTTATTAGCAATGGCTCGCCCATTTTGGAATATCGAACTAGTTCCGGCAAGATGTGTAGCCATGATCAATCAGGTCGGAGAGGTTGTCGTGGTGGAGCATCCAGCTCATATGATTGCGTATTACTCCCTAGTGTACCAAGAATCGATTTTCCAGATTTGATATTTCGGTTAAACTACCAACGGGTTTTTATGGAGTAAATTATACTCCTTTAGGCCAAGATAACGGATGAACACTTGTATAATATTTCTTTTAATATACTACGTAATTACATAATAATATATGTTCATATTTTTTCAAAACCATTTCACAATACACACAAATGCTTCAATCCGAATCTCTTAGAATGAACGTCATACTCGTTAGATTCAACACTTGTATCAATTAAATCATTCTGTGAGCCTTGCATATGATGTTAAATGTAAATTCATATTTAAAACGAATAGTTTGAATTAATCGTATTAAAAACAAAAATATCATTAGAATTATAAAAAAATATTTTATAACACTTTAAATCTAAATATTCTTAAAATAAATAAACTCATTTTGTAACTTTTAACTCAAATGTTTAAACTAGATTTAGTACTAATTTATTGATTGGCAAATGCTCATGACAATATTAGACTTGTTGAAAGATTCATCGACTAAACCTAAACAATTCAATTATCATGTGATTAATCAAACTAAACCTAAATGATTTAAAGTTAACATAATTTTGTGTTTCAAATCGATTGACATATACCAGATCATCTGAACTCAAATACTTCAATTATCACATGCAATTGATATAATTAAAAACCCACGCTCGAATTTGAATATCATAAACCAAACATCATATTGGTATACATGTGAACAACATTGTTCATCCATTTCAGTCAAAGCCAAAGTAAAAAGGTTACCTTTATGAGATGCATCTTGAGGTTAGAGCATCAGCTTAATCAAATGGCTTCCTTTTCCTTCCAAGAACTGAAGCTCTTTGAAGCCTGGGGCCGCCCATCCGCCACTTCTTAAAGGCTGCCATCGAAGCTTGGGCGGCTTCATACACTACAAAGATCGAACAAAACATAATTGCTATGCTGCTCTGATTCATTATATCTCTCTCAAAAGACCATGCATCTCACACTAGAGTCTGATATATGAGTATGAAATCTCTAAGGATTTCTCCGAATACAAGGAAAAATTTACAAAGATCCAATCATACAAGCGCCGGATACAAACTTGTATCCAATACTCAGACTCGAGTTCGAATATGTAATATTCATACATCAAAAGGAGACATAACAATGAAAGAAAAAAGGATTCTCACGATTTGTTTCTTCTTTTGTTAGAAGGGTCAAGAACTTGGAATTTGTTGTGAACACTGCAGTATATGCCTTGGTTAGGATCTCCTTATATCTGATCTTGAATGCCGATAAGAGCAAGATTTCGATGGTTTTATCACCAACCCTATCATATGAAAACGAATATTAGTGATTGAGAATTCATTTAGGGTATATTATTTTCACTCTTTATTTTTCTTAAATCACTTCTATCTAACAACTATGTGCATGTTTGGATATCCTGTGGAAGGCCAAAAATCACGATTGGACAGGACAATATATCTCAATTGCCCTGCCAACATGTTTGGAAGCAAAAAAGTAAAGTCAATTATAGACACCAATCGTGATTTTGGGAAAAGCTAGCGGAAAGTTGCTTATTGGTCGTGATTTTTACATTGTATTTTTACACAATCGTAATTTTTAAGAAAAAAAATTCCCAAACATAAATCACGTTACTTTAAAACACTCGCATCATTCTTGCATCTTGCATCCAAACTCATAAAAATATGGAGACCGAGATTTAAGATCCACACAAGCTGCATCAGCTTGGATTTCCAACCGTGTTCTGAACATATAAAAAACATAATTAGTAGCACAGAAGACAGCTTTGCAAGCACATAAATCAATCATAAGCATGGACTCTCAAATAAGTTAATCATCGTTCTTCCATTGCATATAGACATACTTATGTGAGAACTAATAACTATTTATTGCTTCAAATAAATTCAAACAAAATTCATTCAGGAATAAAATCAAACACCTACAGGGTACTACCAATCCAAGTACACATAATTGGCTTTTGGCAAAAGAACCTCCTTGATTCATACCGTGTATGCCGCGCATTCGGATTGACTACCGCAAAAAATGAGAGCTATTTAGGGGGGAAATACCTTTGACTGAAACAGGCGGGGACGCTTATGGATATGGCTTGCCTCAAGTATAATTCTTGAGCAAGCCACAACGATAGCTCAACTTTTGCTCCTTGTTCAACCTAAGAACCAAACATCAGAAAATTAACCTTTCCTTTTTTTTCCAAATTTGTGCCTTAAAATGGGATTAGAGGAGGGGGGGCACTTACGGAATTTGTTTCGGAACTGGGATCGATTATAACTCCATTCGCTGCTTTATGAAAAACAACTGGAACAAACTGAAATTCGCAAACAAAAAATTGAAAATTTTTCGATTAGGAAATTTTGGAATTAAAAGTAAGCAGAAAGAGGGGTAGATCAACCCCTTCCTCTGCAAGAATATCATCGATATTGTAATAATTTGCCATCTTTTCCCAAACCTTTTTTCCTGGATTTCTCAAGAGATTAGGGAAAAGGAAATTACGTTATGGTTAAAGCGGATTTATAGGGTTTTGAATCTTTTGTGAATTTGAGTGGGAAAATTGAAGAGAAAAGGAGGGAAAATTAAACATTATTTTTCTGAGAAACTTTCAGGCTTCAAAAATCAAGCTTGATCTAGTAAAATTTTATGCCCTAATTAACCCAATGGGAATACATGAGCCCAAATGCCCAAATCAATTTAATTAATTTTGTACTATTTATTACTATTATTTTTTAACATCTTATATTATCCATGACTCGCTCAAATTTCATAAATTCTGCTCATTCAAAATATTAATAAAAGCTTAAATGATAAAATAAGTCTTGAATAATTAAAATATCTATGTAACTTTAGTTTTATTTTTTGAAATCGATTTTTTTTTCATTTTAGTCTATCAACTTTGTATTTTATTCAATTTATCTTTAAGGTACAATTCTTTATATTTTTTTTCATTAATTTTTTGTAGCGATGAAACTCAACATTATTTATCTGCTAAGTCATTTAAAAAGTTATAAATTTAAGGGACAACAGTGAATTATATAATTTTTATTGGTAAAAATAACTTATTATTGTTTTTATTTTTTTATTTTTTTAATATTTTAGTGGGATTTTCACCCTACTAATCCCTTCTAAGTATGACCCTAATTCCTTAATTACTTTATACTTTAATTAATATTTTTTTCTCAAAATTCTTCCTTTAAAAACAATTTTATAAATATTATGTAGTTTTAGTTGATAGTTGATTTATTAAATAACATTACAATTTTTACTTACACTTGTGAAAAAAATATAAATAAATATTTATGTATATTGTATATAGTTACAGAAAGTCATTTAAATTAGAATCAATTAGTACCATAAATATTTAAAATATTTAAAATTAAATTTGAACAAAAACTCGAACAACTCAACTCGACTTGAAAATTTTCAACTAAAATTTGAATGATAAAACAAGACTTGTCGACTCAATTAACTCAATGATTAAAATGGAACTAAACAAGTTTACATAATTTTAAGTTATAACCACAATAATATTTCTACATGTAAATTTTAATTTGAAAATGATTAAAATGGAACTAAACAAGTTTACATAATTTTCTTTTGGTATTTTTTATTTTTGGATGCTTTTTGTTATAATTCATTTTATCATAAAAGCTCCTTTGCTTTATAATATTCTAACAAAATGAAGTCCACTTTTTATTAATACCAAAAGTTTTGGGGTTTGTTCCCATTGGGAGATGACATTTTAGAAAATTCCTAATATTACCATTTTCTCCCTAATTATATATATATAGGGTTAGGATCCACACTATGTAAAAATCAACTAGTTTTACATTAATTCATGGCCATTAGATGAGTAAAATAGATAGATGAGATTAGCTCTTTACTTTTTTTCAAGTGATAATCTTCACATATCCTACTTCTAATCTCATCCATCCATTTCACTCATCCAATTATCACGGGTTAGTGTAAAACTAGTTGAGCTTTACGTCGTGTAATTGGAGCTCATATATATATATATATATATGAATGATTGATTTGGTCGGCCAAATCCCTTTGTAATTTGTTGGGATTTATTTTCTTTGTCTATAATCAACTAGTTTTTTGACCAATAATTAATTTTAAGCCCACTTTAACTCTCCTATTTATGCCTTATTTTTTCCTCCAAAAGTGCACCATTTTAGGACTTTAATTTCTTGATCTCATCCACTAATCATTCATTAATCCACTAATTTTTAATGACCTCAATCCAATATTTTCTTACGTAATCAAATTTAGTTAATCTTTGACTAAATATGTCATTTTCTTTTCATCTGTATCCAATCGAATAAAATAATAATTTGAGTTAATGGCTATTTAGGTATAAATCAAATTAAAAGGTTAAGAAGTTATTTTTTAAATAAGGTTAAGAAGTTATATGAGAGTGAATTAAAAGGGGCAATTTACTTTTTAGATCACCGAACTTAACTTCTACTTTCATTTATATCACAAACTTTTAATTTAATCAAATTACATCATTCAACTTTTATTATTAATAAAATAAGTCACTTATACAAATATTTTAAAATAATTCTAACGAAAATTACTTAGCATTTTCTTCACATATCATCATTAAATAATGTTTCATTGACCATTTAATTATTTTTGTTAGAATTTTTCTCAAATGTTTCTTTTCAATAAATTCAAAGAATAATAATTAAATCTCTATAAAATCCTAACAAAAAATATTTAAATTTTCAATTAAACATTATTTCTGTTAATTTCAATTTTTCTGTTAAAAGTTTTAAATTTTCATAGAATAAGTGACAATTTATTAATAATAAAAATTTAATGATGTAATTTGATTAAATAAAAGGTTTGTGATCTAAGTGAAAGTTTAAGTTAATTTCATTGATCTAAAATCTAAATTACCCAAATTAAAGATTAAAAAGTGTATTTGAGTATGGTAAAAAAATATATGTGAAAGAAAATAGTAAATAAATTATTAATTTAGTACACTATGGGTAGAATTTTTTTCTTTAATTTCACAAATAAAATTATAAAATCGTCAATTGTCCATAATTGATACTAAAAATTAAAAATTTTGATGTATCCTTAAAGTACAATTGGAGTTAACCAACAGTCAGTTGGGAGACGTTAGATCTTTTAAGCAATATCGAATGTTTAAATATTGATATAGTGAATGAAAAAAAACTGAATTAAGAATTATTAGATCTTTATAAAATTCGATTCAAATTAATCGTTTAATGAAACAAATACATTTAAAAAAATGCAACCGGAGTTTACCTAGTTATTTTTTCAATCGATATCGAGAAGAAAAAAACAAAATACTAATTAAGATATTATAATTGTCTTCTAAAAATTATAATTAAGGATGAGCTCCACCGCACGTTCATGCATGAATCAGTGCGACAAAATTCCGACATCATCGAATGCACAAACAAGTAATCCCCACATTGATTAGCAAAAAAAGAAAAGATGTCCTAAAATCTTCATTTATTTTACATACATGTTTCTGGTTCTTTTCCTTTTATTTTTTCTTTTTGAAAACAAAGAGAAGCATTCATTCATAAAAGGAAACATAACAACAATACCGAGATCCAACAACATCCACGCAGACCATTCTGGATGCAACAAGCCAAAGGCAAACAAGAGGTGGTCTACAACAAACTCAAAAACAAATAACATCGAAACAAACATGAAACATAATAGTCATGGGAAGGACCCTAGCACAGGAATTAATCATCGACTCGATCAAAAGACAATTTTGCAAGAGCTCCATCCGGAAACAGGTTTTCTTCTCGTAAGAGTGAAAGATATTTTCATCAAAATTGCTAAAGAAACTAAATTGTGAGCGAAGGAAGCCAAGACATTGGGTTTAACTAGGATCGTGGAGAAAGAATCCTTAGACTGAAAAAGGGAAACGTAGCAAAAGATAAAAAACCGAGCACGACAAAACCAAGGATCAACGTTTATCTGGCCAAAACCAAAAGAAAAAAAATAATGATCCTTAGGGAAGGGGTCGAGTTAACTATCACCGTTTTATCCTTCCGCCAAACAACAATGGTAGGCTCGAACAACATCATTCTGATTGCAATACAAACTTTGAGCAATTTTCTTCTATTGGATTAGCCAAATCATAGTCATTGGCCGAGCAAATGGTAAGGGTAGGGACTTTGGTTAGATTGAGTCCCACCTTCAAAGATTTTTCGGTTAATTCTCGTTTCTTAGAGCTGGTAAAGGATTCGACAACATTAACTTCCCTTTTCTTTTTTCTGTTGAAATCAAAGTCCGTATTAGTAAAAGATTCTGCAATTGCATCACCTAGATTGGAGGAAAAAGCTGCCTAGAGATCATTTGGGACCATTAAGGGGAATGGATCTTTGGCATTAAAACGCATTTCCTTTTCTGACTTTTCTCCCTTCCCTAGATCCGAGGACAAGGCTTGATAAATTTGTTTTGTCTTAGGTTGACCACCTTTTGCCTGCTCACAAGAAGAAACGTTTTGACAGGCAATAAATTGATCCGAGACATTACTTGGGATGCTAGAAATCAAATCTCTTGATAGATTTGACTTATCCTTGATACATCCTACATCCTTAGACTGAGTCCCTACAACTGTTCCATTTTGGCTCGACCTGTTACTGCTATTCCCAGCTTGGCTCGAGGCAACTAGGCAGGTTGATTGATCAGCCCTTTCTTTCTAAGACTGTCCATCCGCGTCGTTTCCATCTTCAAGGTATCCACGGTTTAGGGCTGCAGAATGAGCATTATTCTTTGCTTTCTTCCATGTAGAAGAAGCTCGTAACCAGGGCCCGAAACTTGCTGCCCTTTTGTACAGTTTGTGGTCATACCAGCACTCTCTTTCTCCATGACCAAGACGTCCACAGGTGTAACAAAATCCTGGAATTCTTTCATACTTGAACGAGATGTCAATGGATTCGTAACATTTCCTATTGAGAATGAAACCGGTTTTGAGGGGATCCTCTATTCTCATAGCCTCTCTAATACGTAATTGCCCATCCCACATAACAGGTTGATCGTCTTTCACATTTGAGCCAATGAAAAAAGGAAAAAAACTTACCAATTTTCATAGCATTTTGAGCGTTAATGAAAGAGATAGGAACATTGTGAACCTGGACCCAGAACTCCTCCAGGGAGAAATCAATCTCTTCAAGGATTGCTTCTTTTGACCAGTGCTTTAGAATGAGCAGCTTGTCTTGGATCGACCATGGCCTTTGCATGAAGATTCGATTTTTGGTTTCCACTGACTTGAACACCAACAGCAACACGTTTTTCCCTAAGTCATGGCATTCCAATTCTTCTTCCTCGCATTTCCATGTTTTTCTGAGAATAACAGTGACAGTAAGGTATCTAACGGCATGGTTAGAGAGAATCTTGCCAACCAGGGAATGTTCCTTGATGCCACTGTCTTCCTCCAACTCCAAGTTGTCTGGACGGAAGGATTCTGTTTCATTAACTATGGGTAAGAGGACCTCTAAAGGTTTTGACATAATGATGAGTAAAAGGTTAGAAGTAAAGGGAAAGGGACAATAATGTAAAACGAGAGTGATAGGAAACAACCAAAGCAAAAAAACCTCCAAGCAAACCACGTGCATGAACACAGTCAACCTGGAAAACCCTAAGCAAGAATGTCAAGATATAGAATGGTACCACATACAAGGTGGCAGTGCATAAATCTGCAGAAAAACCCTTATCGACCATTTCCGCAAGAAGTTGTGTTGCCTTTGAGGTATTGCTGTTTCGGAAAAACCCCTGGATCATTACATTATAAGAGATGCTATCAGGCAAACAATCATTATCTCTCATGCTCCTACACAATTGGTATGCTTCATCTGGTAATCCCCCTTTACAGAATCCATTAATCATTATATTATATGTGTAAATAGTGGGTTTTAAACCTTCAACGGAGAGTTCATGAAACAATTCCTTTGCATCTTCAATATGTCCAGCTTTGCACAAGCCATCGATTAGGACGTTATAAAAGATAATGTTGAGTTCCAACCCACTATTCCGCATCGCCTGAAAAATTTTCAATGCATCTTTAAGTTTACCACATTTGCATAAACCATCCAACAAAATCAAACAGGTCACTTGACTTGGAACTAGTCCAGAAGCAAGCATCTTCCCCAAAAGTTTGCATGCAGCAGCAACTCTCCCTAACTGAAACATACCTTGCATTAGAGTGTTGTATGTGACATTATCAGGGGTTGGTCCTGTTCGAGATATTTCATTAAAGAGTTCAATTGCTTCATCCAACCTTTTAGCTTTGCAATATCCATTGATCATGACGTTGTAACTATGGATATTAGGTGCACAACCCTCCTTAATCATCAACTGAATTACTCCTCGAGCTTTATCCATTTTGTTTTGCAAGCAATGCCCTTCTATCAATGCAGTATAGGTTACAACATTAGGCTCAATGCCTTGCTTTCTCATCATGTCAACAATATCTTCAGCTTTAGAAACCATTCCTTCCTTGCAACAAGCATCAACCAATATATTATATGTGACAACATTAGGCTCAATGCCTTGCTTTCTCATTATGTCAACAATATCCATAGCTTCAAAAATCATACCCTCCTTGCAATAAGCGTCAATCAAGATATTATATGTGATAACATCAAGTGAAATATTGTTATCCATCATTTCATTCAAAAGCCTTCTTGCCTCCTTCTGCTGGCCCAAATTACACAGAGCATGAATTAAACAATTGTAAATAACGATATTTGGCCTATTGCCCTTAACCTTCAATTCAGAGAAGAGATCGAGAGCCTCCTTCAACAACCCATTCTTACAAAGACAGTCAATGACGGTGCCATATGCTACAACATCAGGTTTGAAACCTCTTTCTTCCATCAACCTTAAAAACCTTACAGCTCTATCGGTATTGCCTATCTTACACAACCCATTAAGTATCGTATTGTAAACAATTAAATTAGGTTGATACCCTTTTTCAACCATTTCATCAAACAAACTCACAGCCTGAGAAAACTTACTTTGTTTAATAAGTCCATTAATCAAAGTGGAAAAAGTTACGACATCAGGTTCAACACCTAACTTGAGCATTTTCCCCAAAACAGATAACCCAAAATCAATTCGACCTAATTGACAAAAGCAGTTAATCAAGATGTTCAAAGAATAAACATCATGAGAAACCCCAAACAATTCCAGTTGGCTATACATAGAAACAACAAGGGCATAATGTTTCATTCTAACGATGGCTGCTAATAGTTTATTGAATTCAACAATTGAAGGCTTTGGGTACTTCTCAATCATCTTATTAAACAAAGCCACACAAACGATCACTAAATTATCTCTAAAATAATAAAATAGTCATCAAATTTTTAAAAGTTAAATAATAATAAATAAACTTTAATTTTTGTTATAAATGATCATTGAGTCATTAACTTTTTTAAGTGGTGGCGTTTCAGTTACGAAACTTTGTATAATAGCACGTTTAAACCTTCATATTTACACATTCAATCAATTTATATATCAATAATAAGGGTTAAATTAGGATTAAATCGATTAAATGTGTAAATATGGAGGATTAATGTGCTACAATTCAAAATTTTGCAACTTCCACATCACACAATTAACAATAGTTAACGTCTCAGAGACCATTTTGTAACAAAAACTAAAGTTTAATGGCCATTATGTAACTTTTGAAAGTTTGATGACCATTTTGTATTTTTAAAATAGTTTAGTGACCATTTGTTTACTTTATCCTAAAATTTTATATTATAAACTCTAATCATAAACTCTAAATCTTAAACCATAAACCTTAAAGTCTAAAAATATACACACTACTCCCAATTTCTTAAACTCTAATATTAAACTTTACTATAAACCTTAACTCTAAACCTTAACCCTAAATTCTAAACGTAAATTTTTAGTACGTGAGGGGCATAAAAAGGTAGACGATTCTATTCAAATATTAGTGGATTCTAAGTAATCTAATCTTCGCATTAATTTTTTCAAAAAAAATATAAATCCTAAATACTAATACCTTAAAATCTAAATACTAAATTCTACCTTATTAACCTGTTTTTTTTTTTAAATATAAAAAAGTAATTGTTGGTTGAAAAATCAAAGGTCAAAATGTGTCTGACTTTGTTGTTGGGTGTCTGACTATATTTGACAAGAAAAAAAATGACAGAGAACATAATAAACCTTCATGATGTGCGAATATTTTTTTGGTAGATTAAACACGATGTTACAATTAAACTTGTAAATTGTAACAAATATACGTATTTTTAGGGATGAACCCAGAGAGGGACTGGAGGGAATAGTTGTCTCCTAAAAATTTTAAATTCATATTTGATTTAATTTTTTTTTTAAATTATGTATTTTCTATTAAAAATTTATTTTTGCTCCCTTAAAATTTGATAAGTTTGCCCCTTAAAATTTTATAGATTTGTTCCTCTAATATAAAATCATACGCTAGTGCCAGCATATTCTAGTTCTTCTTTACTTTATGAACGAGGAATGGTTAGTGATAGTTTTTTTCGTAAGGCATAAGATAAATTTTATTAACTATTATAGAACAGCAAACCATTAAACTAGTGTTTTGTAGGGAATTTATTTGTTCTTTAAGACACGGAGTGTGTTTGTAAGGATGTTATTTCTTTGCGATGAATATAATGCTCAAATTGTCACTAAATTTTGTTAAAAATAATTTTTATAATTATTAATTTATAGGGGGAGATATAAAATAAATATTATTTTTTTATTTAATTATAAAATTATCATTGTTTTTCAAATTATACAAAATAATCATGTACAATTATCAAAATCTTATAAAATTTATCACTAGTAGTGACCATTTTATAATCGAATCAAAAGTTTAATGATCATTTTATAACTTTCAAAAATTCAATGGCCAAAAGATTATTTCAATATAGTTTAGTGACTAGTTGTATACTTTATCCCTTCATTTTTTAATCAAACTTTTATCATCTTTTGAGCTAAAAATAAACTAAGACACGTGCCACAATTTTTAACCATCGAAATTGTGGACCTTGAACAAACCAGTACTATGAATAACCAGTGGAAATGTTTATTTTTAATCTCTCCAAAAAAAATCAAAACTATTTAGAATAAGTTTAAAAACCCATTTTCATTCTTTTATTTTTTTAGTTCTCCTGCAAATATTCATTTTCTGGGTAAGTTTTCAATCCTCCTTTTGCAAATTTATTTGATTTTCTTTTTCATATTTATATTTATGTAATGTATCACTAAAATCATTAGCAACGTTCGCTAATAAATTTATTGTTAATAGAGTCTTAATTCGATTGATATCGTTTTAATTACATTACGGATCCAAACATTATGTTGATGGAGTTTTTTTTCAGATACGCCGTGGAACTAAATTTGACACCAACAAAAAATCTGCACATGCTTTCAACATTCAAAACCCCACAAAAACCAGCTTCTTTAATCTCATTTAAATGCAGTCAATCATTGGCCTATTGTTCGCTTCATCGTTCATCTCGTTTCACCTCAACAAAATTTAGGGTTCATTGCTATTCAAGCAGCTCCCATGGCTTCCCCCATGGGAACAATGTTCAAACGAATCCCTCAAAGCAACTTTTACCATTGAGAGTCGAGTTCCTCGATCCCACATCGCTCGGAATCTGTCCCGAGCCATCGGATTGGCCCGAACGAGACGAGATCCGTCGGCTCGCCATCGAACGAAAAGCAAACGATGTCGGGATACCACATTCGTTGAGGTTCATAAAACGAAGACGGAGATCGAAAATGGATAGTTTCGTCGACAACGCAAGTGAATTCGCGTGTTCATCCATTAAGAACGCGATTTCTTCATTGGTTTTGATCATCAGAGAGATCCAAAACTTCACTTTGACGATAAGGGAAGGTCTGGACTCAACAGATTTAATGGCGGCCATGTCCAGAATCCAACAGGACATGACGTTAACATTCGTCTGTCTGTTCCAACACGTGTTTTCGAAAACACCCACGCTCATGGTTTACCTTATGCTTCTTTTGGCCAACTTTTCGGTTCAATCAATGGCGGATAAAACTCTATCTCTTGATGCAACTATCCAACAACGACCAGTAAATGTTATTACAGAAACCGAAACCATGTCGGTTTCGGACAAGGAAAGTGAAGGAGAAAATCAACGGACTAGAGTGAATAGGGAGATAGGGTTATGGAAATCAATGGTGGAAGAGGCTTCGAGGATGAGAGGGGAATTGTTTAATAAAGCAGTTGGTAATCAAATAAGGCAACAATTGGCGTCACCATCCCATGTGAAGGTTGAACCAGATAGCTACGACGTTCAGTTTATGACGGATCTTGTTTATCAAATGTGTGTTGCTGAGGAGCCTGGTAATGCACTTTTGCTTGCAAATTATGCTCAGTTTCTTCATCTTGTTGCCAAGGACTATAACAGGTACAATTTCAAATCTCCACCCCCCCCCGGTTTTCGAGCTTTATTCGTGTTATCATCTCTTTACAACGATAACAAAACGACCCTAAAGTAAAAACAGAAAAACAAGACACCAAGATTCATGTGAAAAGAAAAGAAAAACACGATAGAGAACGAGGACTTTCGCTATTTCGAAAAAGATTACAAGAAAGTTTGCGTCTAGACGCAACGTAAGGTTTGTTCTAACTTGTTTCTAAACCATAATTCTTAGCATCTATTTACAGGAATAAGTTAGCTGTTTATAAAATAAACTTGCATAGAAAGAATTATACTAAAACTGAGTTCACTGAACTCGCAAATGAAAAAGTTTTTTCGTACAGCGAGGGCCGTCAGATTCTTTGTTTTGTCATGTACGTATATGCAGGGCAGAAGAATTGTACAAACGCGCAATTCAAGCTGATCCACAGGATTCTGAAGCATTGGGACTGTATGCTGATTTCCTATGGCAGGTGAGGAATGATGATCGGGAAGCCGAAGAAATATACCTACAAGCCTTGGAAGTTGATAAGAAGAACCCTTTCCATGCATCTAAATATGCAAATTTCTTGTGGAGTACTGGTGGTGAAGGCACTTGTCTTGTATTTGATGCATCGAAATAGACCTGCGTAAGGGTCGGGACAAGTACGGTGTCATGATTTGTGGTTGGGGCAAATTTATAGTTAATCTAATATATATATCTATATAAGGTAAAAAAAATTATTTGGGGAGGGCAAAGAGCCCCTCCTCAAGGAAGTCATATATACCTTCATCCCTGGGTCGGGGAAAGGTTCGGCGTATACGAATCTGGTTCGGAATTTGAGTTTATTTTTTGGGTAAACTACACGGGAGACCATCGATCTTTAGGGTTGGTGTCGAAATGACCACCGATCTTTTAATTTTGTCAAAATGACCACTCAACTATTGATATGATTTCAATATAGCCACCAGCCGTTAAAATTTAAAGGAGAAACTGACGTGGCAGTTAACAGAAACTTGTATAATTATACATTTAGTCCCTGCGATTTTCACATTTAATCAATTTAGTCCTAGTTTCAATTTAATAAAATAAATTAATTATTCAACATTATTGGAGAGAAAAATCAAAGCATTGCACAAATGTAGTTGGGGGGAATCAAACCCACATTCACTTAAGTGTAGGAGGAAAGCCTCTGCCACTGGGCTAGACACATATTTATGACATAAAACACAAAATTTAATATATGAGTTATATGATTGTTAATGTCATGAAAAAAAGAATTAAATGTGATTTTAGGGGATTCGAACATCTAACCCAAAATTTTATAAACCTTAAATCCTAAAAATTTTATAGACCCTAAAACCTAAAACAATTATGAACCCTAAATCCTAAAAATTTTATAAACACTAAAAACTATAGTTAGTGCATGATTTTAAAAACCTCTAAACCCTAAACCCTAAAAATATAGTTAGGACACGATTTAAAAAAGTTTATAAACCCTAAACCCTAAAAATTATAAACCATAAACCCTAAAAATATTAATTAAGTTAAAAATCATAAATCGTTAGCTAACTATAATTTTTAGGGTTTAGGATTTAGGGTTCATAAAATTTATAAATTAATTTAATTAAATAAAAATAGATAAAGTCCTCCAATAAGGTGGTGAGACGTGTCACCACCTAATTGAATAATTAGTTTGTTTTATTAAATTGAAACTATGACTAAATTGATTAAATGTGAAAATTGTGGGGACTAAATGTGTAATTATACAAGTTTCTGTTAACTGCCACGTCAGCCTCTCCGTTAGGTTTTAACGGCTGGTGGCTATATTGGAACCTTATCAATAGTTGAGTGGTAATTTTGACAAAATTGAAAGATCGGTGGTCATTTCGACACCAATTCCAAAGATCGGTGGTCTCCCGTGTAGTTTACCCTTATTTTTTTTAATTCAAGTCAATCTGGTCGGATTCTAAATTAATAATAAAAAATTGTTCAAAATATATGTTGTAAATGTTTATCATTATATGAATTGTAATGTCAATTAGAAATGGTGTCGAATGAATATCTGTAATTTTATAAAATCTTGAATCTTAAGCCACAAATCTACTGTAAAATCTGAATATGCTTAATAGTTTTTATTAAATTTGAGTGCTATCGTTAGAATCAAAATTATAATTAATTAACCAATAATTAATTGGTGTAATGGAATAAAACACAAAATTAATTAAGCAATGACAAATATTCGAATCTTGACGTTGTGAATAGAGATGGTCATTTGATCATGACTTGACGAATTCTGCCCTGACTTGATCCTATATGGTTGGGTTTTTTTAATTTGAGTTCGAGTTTGGGTCAAGTTTTTAGGACGAAGTTAGGTCAAATTCAATTTTAGGGTTTAGGGTAAAAATACCCGACTTGAGATAATAATATGATTGTGCCCTAAATATTTAGGGACAATTACTATAATGTCCATCTCAGTATATTTTTCAGTTATCCCCTATTTTGTCTAATAAAAATGGAATATAATGTCAACTCTCTATATATTTTCAATTAAAAATATTTTTTTATTATGTCTATTCGAGTTCAGGTCAGTTGGAGACTTTCAATTTTTAGGTCAGGTGCGAGTGGCTGAAAACCTGATCGATTTGACTCATTATCATCCTTAATTGTGAATGAAGCAAATTGGATTGCGAGTCACCTCATAATAGACCTATAAAATATTCGCTTCGGATTAATTAACTAATAAATTGAATATCGATGATTATATAAAAAATCGTAATTAATTAAATTATATCCATCATATCCAAAAATACTAAAAATTTACACTAAGTCCAAAATAAAAACTAACAACTATTATTACACTAAATCAACAATTAATCGAGACAAGAGTTGTTGGACACCTCCGTACGCATATCCTGCGTATTGTGTTCATCACATTGGTAAGAACAGTTACGAACAATTCAAAAATCAATACATTCACAATGAGATTTTAAGCATGGGTAAGCATCTTTTTTTAAACTCAATTATATTTGCATATCTATTTATTTATGTGTTTTCATTTCTCTCGACACTAACAATATTATGACACGGGATATCTACTAACGCGGCCAAATTTTGAGAGGAATATGAAGAATTTAATGAAGTACATCGAGTGCGTTTGAAGTTGGGCAAACAATATCGAGAGAGAAAGATGAGACAAATCGTATGATGAAGGTGGTAGACGATATGGACAAATGACAACCAACCTTGTGGAATGCATAAATAGAGTATTAAAAAGATCACGTCATCTCCCAATAGCAAGCCTGGTGAAAAAAAGACGTACTACAGGTTGACTAAAGTTTGGACCGTTAAAGGGAAACAAATCGAGGCATTAATAAATAGAGACAAAGTTGGGCTCCTGAGCTTGTAGGAAAATGCAAGATAATTTGACGAATGCAACATCGATAAATATTTACAGGTTCGACCAAATTAATCAGACATTTGATATTGTTGGTCCCAGATGCAACAACGAAGCAACGTACTCAAATGTATTTCGAGTTAATTTCAGACGTAAGTAGTATGACTGTAACGCATTTCAAATATAGCGATATGCATGTACTCATGCAATTGCAGCATGTATAGCATTAAGACTATAGTCAGATAAGACCCTTTTAAAAAAATTAAAGAAAAACTTAAAAAGACCTAACGACCAGAATATTTATGTTTTGTTCTTTAAAACTATATAAAATAAAATTTTATAATAACATATTGAATTGTTCACCCGAAATCCACTGCCTTATAAATTCGAAGAAGCTTAGGTGTGACGTGACATTTGGCCGCCCCATGCGCAGAAATTTTCGATTTTTTTTTTCTAACATAGCCGAAAAGATTGATCATTTTGATACGTCTCATTTTGGGATCCTACAATTGTCTCATGTTCTCAATTAGTTCGTTGTCTTTAAAAAACATGTTTTTGTTCTTTTAATATTTTCACTTACTGTTCAAAAATCGAATACTTAATCCTCGCGTAAAATCAGTTGTTAAATAAAAATTATAAGAATTTTAATAAATTTAAATAAAATAATTAAATTAAGTCTGACTTGATCTGATTTGCTATATATAAAAAAAGAGTGTACTACATATCTCAATATTATGATGTAAATAATCTTAACCTAGTCAAACAAGGATTTCAAGATAAATAAATACGTTGGAATATTTGATTGAAGATTTGTTCCAAATGTTTACGGTTCAAATTCAACAAATAATAATAATTTGTTTATTAAAAATATTTTAAGAATCGATATTTAATAAATTTGATTTCTAAATTTTCACATTAAAAAAATAATATAGATAATTTGATTCTTTACTGGATTATCTCACACTTATTAAGTAAAATAACAGAAACATTTTACGTAATGTATATATATAAATCAAAGTATTACATATTTGGGGTGCGGCATATTTGGGGTGCGGCATGTTTAGAGTGCGGCTAAAAGATGGTAAGTTTCGAAATTTATCGTCAAATTGAAAATGTTAGGAGGGTAAGTTTTGAAACTTGTCTTCGAACTGAAAATGTTAGACTTCTTGTTGCAAGTATCGATACTTAGAGACAAGTTTCGATACTTACAAAAACCTAAAACGTTATCAAAAGCGATAAGCATTGATACTCGAAGCTAAGTTTCGATACTTAACAACCAACCTAAAATATTATTAGAAAGTGTAACATTTTCAATTTCGTGTTCGTGTCTTATAACATTTTCGGTTGGTGCCACACAATAACCACACCGCACTATGCCTTATGTTAGACTCACCCATAAGATATACTATATTTTTAAGTAAAAAATTATATTTGAATCTTGAGAATAAATTTATTAGAAATAATAAAAACCACAGAAGATAAATGAAATCAATCATTCAGTCTCTCCCTTCACTCTCACGCATGGGAGGTGCCTCAGCCCACAATTTTGTGGCCAGAGATGGAGCAAACTAATATGTCTACATGCACCCATCCCATTGTCGTTTATAACAAAATTATTCCAATGGAGTATTCATCGTTCTCAAATAATAAAACCCACATTTACCAATCACATAATAATTTTATCTATAATATGTTGTTTGTAGTAATTTTCTTTTTGGTAAATTTATACAAAATTTTCTTAAAACATTTTTTCTCAACTCTAAATTTTTTCGCGCTTTAATTTATTGACGGTAGAGTGTTTTCTTCTAAATCAAAATGACGGAAGGTCAAGAAAGAGTAGAAAAGTATTAATATATTTTAATTTTATGTTGATCAAATGGTGAAGATTGCAAATAAGACCAAAAAGATCGAAGCTCTTATTTAAATTTTATTGATTTCGAGAGTTTTTTTATATAAAAAAAAAAACTTAAATTGAGAATAAGAAAGAGGAGAGACTGGAGAGGGAAAAAATTTGGTACTAATTAAATCGTTAATGAAGGCTGACAACAATTAAACAATGGTAAGAAAATTTTAAACGTGTAAAAGAAAAAAAGTTAAAATACCAGGTTAATTTCATAAATAAAAGTACCTAAATGATACGGTTTGGTATTGTCATTACACAACTATGATTGTGTGACTCAAAAAACAAATTTTAAAAGTTGAATTACCAAAACAAAAATACAGTGAAATTGAGTTAATAAATGCGTAATTTACCTTTAACTATTTTATATTATGTTCTAAGAAGAAATTTAAATTAACCATAAAAAAAATGGCAGGAAGTGATTGGTCGGTCACAATTCATTTCTTTGAACAACACATCTAAAATAATAATAATAATACATTCAATGCAATTATTATATGCTTAAACCCCTCCACCCACCATTTTCTCATCAACCTTAGCCTATAAAGATCACCGTTGCAAGTCCCCCAACACTCCCCACTAACTTACAAGAAAAACCCAGAATTTTCTCTTTAATTTACATTTTCCCCTTTTTCTAGTTTTTGGATACATCCCCAAAGAGCAAAGAAGTGAAAATGGAGGGCAAAGAAGCGGATGTTAGATTAGGAGCCAACAAGTTCAACGAGAGGCAACCTATTGGGACCGCCGCTCAGAGCCAAGACGACGGCAAAGACTACACCGAGCCACCGCCGGCTCCGTTTTTCGAGCCTGGCGAGTTGACATCTTGGTCGTTTTACAGAGCTGGGATCGCCGAGTTCGTGGCCACTTTCCTCTTTTTGTATATCACCGTTTTGACTGTTATGGGTGTCGTTAAAGAGCCAACAAAGTGCACGACTGTGGGAATTCAAGGGATTGCTTGGGCTTTCGGTGGCATGATCTTTGCTCTTGTTTACTGCACTGCTGGGATCTCAGGTATGAAAAAACTTTCTTTTCTTCCCTCCACGTTGTTTGTTTCTCGAGAAAATCAGTTTGAGTTCTAATCTCGGTACTTGTGAGCGGTGGTGGATAGGTGGTCATATTAACCCGGCGGTGACGTTTGGGTTGTTCTTGGCGAGGAAACTGTCGTTGACGAGGGCGATTTACTACATGGTGATGCAATGTTTGGGCGCCATATGCGGCGCCGGTGTGGTGAAAGGGTTCATGGGGAATACTCGGTACGGTGCCTTGGGCGGCGGAGCTAACTCGGTGGCTCATGGCTACACCAGAGGCAGTGGGCTTGGTGCTGAAATTGTCGGGACCTTTGTTCTTGTTTACACTGTCTTCTCGGCCACTGACGCCAAGCGTAGCGCCCGAGACTCTCACGTCCCTGTAAGCATTTCATACTTTATTTTTTATATTCTTGTTAAGAGTTCATTTTGGATGATATATTGAAAACAGGGCGATCTAGAAATTTACCATTTATATAGTTCATCCACTAATATAATAATTTAGAGTTAATTTACATTATTGTAATAATATATTGACAAAAAATAATTGTTGTGCATGTAACAATTTAAATTTTTACAATGCAAATAAACATGATTTATAGTCAGAGATATTGTAATTATTTAAAAATTTTAAATCAAAATTATAACTAAATTATTTTATACAAGTCAAGGTATTTAACTAATATTTTTAGGGGAATAACAAATATATTTAAAATAGTTATAGAGTTATAGTTTTTATACTTATTTTGACCAAAAAGTAGTTTAGGAACTCGAAAAAAAATTAAAATAATTTAAGAGTTTATTTTTCATTTAAACAAAAAAATATTTAATATTTTAAGGGTAAACTACACTAGTAGTCACTGAACTTTTAGGACACTTTCACTTTAGTCAATGAAATCGAAAATCTTTCATTACAGCCAATAAAATTTTAATTCGATTTCATTACGTCCATTGATGTTAAAAATGTTGACGTGACACGTTAAAGTATTTTTTACAAAGGAACCCTAATTTTTCAAATTTACAACCATCATCAAGGCTAAAATTTCGATGAACGAAGACATCACCGATCAATCCCAAGTCCCAATGGTGGGAAGGATTCATTTGGCCAAAAGGTTAATATAGTTTGATTTAAAGTTGATCTGACGGTTAACAATGAAAGATCGAAATGTTAATTTTAATTTTAATTTTAATTAAGATTTTTACTTATGATTCACCAATGTTAATCGTTAGATCAACTTGAAACTAAACTATGTTAAACTTTTGGCAAAACGAATTTTTTCCACCGTTGAGATTGATTGATGATCGTTTCGTTAATCAAAATTTTGGTATTGACAATAACTGTAAATTTAGAAATTATAGTTCTTTTTGGCAATAAAACTTTAACGTGACACACGTTAGCATTTCTTAACGGGGTTAAAGACAGTGATCATAGTGAAAGTAATTTAAAAATTTAGTGACTGTAATAAAAAAAATTTGATTTCAGTGATCAAAGTGAATACACTCTAAAATTTTAAGTAATTACCGATGTAATTTATCCTATTTTTTAATGGTAGGTCACTTATCCTACCATGCACAAAGGTGCATCCGCCCATAATTGAAAAGATAACGAAATTGATTCAAATCGAATTAAATTGATTTTGATTTATTAATTTATATTTTTAAAATGATGTTACAATTCGAGTTTACTTTTGTGATCCTAGATTTTGGCACCGTTGCCTATTGGGTTCGCAGTTTTCTTGGTCCACTTAGCCACCATCCCGATCACCGGAACCGGTATCAACCCGGCTCGTAGTCTCGGTGCAGCCATCATCTTCAACAAGGACAAGTGTTGGGATGATCATGTAAGTTTCTAAAACTTCATCATATATCAACATTTGTGTGGTCGAACCGCAAAAATTGTGATGTCATGTTTGAATTTATTTCAGATTTGAGTCTTATAAAAAATGTTTAAGAGTTTCGGTACATTCGACTTCAATTCAAGTCAAATCATTTTTGGATCATAGTTTATATATTTGGTATACTTATCTATTTTGGTATGGTTTTGGTTGCAGTGGATTTTCTGGGTGGGTCCATTCATTGGTGCAGCACTAGCAGCACTCTACCACGTGGTTGTGATCAGAGCCATTCCTTTCAAATCAAAGTGTTAGAAACCAAAATATATATTCGATACGAATATAAACCCTAGATCGATATGTATGTCAAATCATTAAGAATAAATACTAGATTTGCGGAAGCGTACCTGAATCCATTGATGGAGATTTTTCAGAGGGTTTGATCTTCCAAGATGATAGATTACCTCTTAGCACACAACTCTTAGACGGGGAAAAGAGATATGTGAGTTAACCTAGATCTCGGGGACCACTACCCGTTATATAAACTGAATTAAAACAGTTTATTAATATTTACAACTCTGCCCCTCATTGAGTTATAAATCTAACTTATGGTATCTACAATTTTAATTCCATGACAATTTAGTACCTATAACACGTGTAACATAATTGGTCACTTAATTACGTGTTAAACTTTATAATAGCAACGCACATTATACATATGTGCCCACTATTATTGAATTTTAATCCAACAATCTCCCACTGCAAATATATGTTACGACAAATGTACGACCTTATGAGCTCAAAATTTTGCTATCATGTAATAGGTATTCTATAACAATCTCGTCCATCAATTATATCCATATAGGATCAAAGCGGTCTTTGCCATATCATTCATGACTGAACCCATCAATGGTCACGTATATAAACATAATCAAATGACATAGATCAATCATGGATGTGTAGCATGGAAATTACATGTAAATGTGAACCGAACATGCCTATTTCCAACTGGTCCTCTTTAAACATAAGTGAGGTCCTTATCCAAATAAGAAAAGAGTGGATTAATCAATACTTTATTTACGATCGATCGTAAAATAACCAAATACATAAATGTCTGAAAATAAACATAAACATAAAGTGAACAAATAACAAACTCCCACTCAAACAATAATATCCTTAAATGATGTAACACCCATATGAGCAATGTGCTCATGAAAGACCTTGGGTGGTAAACCTTTTGTGAGCGGATCCGCTATCATAGAGTTTGTCCCAATGTGTTCTATGGATATTTGTCCACTTTGCACTCTTTCTTTCACAACTAGGAACTTTATGTCAATGTGCTTTGACTTAGACGAGCTCCTATTGTTGTTGGAATACAACACTGCTGATTTATTGTCACAAAATAATTTAAGTGGTCTTTCTATATTCTCCAAAATACGCAGCCCAGTGACAAAATTTCGCAGCCATATTCCATGATTAGATGCCTCGTAGCATGCTACAAACTCTGCTGCCATAGTGGAAGAAGCTACAAGTGTCTGTTTGGCACTTTTTCCAGATATAGCTCCACCAACTAACAGATAAATATAGCCTGATGTAGATTTTCTGCTATCTTGGCACCCAAAGCAAAATCAGAATCCGTATACCCTACGACCTCCAAATGATCGATTTCTGTATGTGAGCATATAATCTTTTGTTCTCTCAAGATACCTCATAACCCTCTTGGCTGCTTTCCAATGGTCCATACCAGGTTGCTTGAGTATCCGCCTAACATCCCAACAATGTACGCAATATCCGGACGCGTACATACCGAGCATACATTAGACTCCCAATAGCTGATGTATAAGGAATCTTATGCATTTCTTGAATTTCAAGATTACTTTTAGGGCATTGAGCAAGACAAAACGTGTCTCCTTTAGTGGGCGGGGGTGTCTATTGGTTTACTATTTTGCATGCCAAACCTTTTAAGTACTTTATCGATATAGTTCTTTTGTGACAATCCAAGAATACCCGAGATCGATCTCGATGTATCTGAATTCCTAAAACAAAAGAAAGCGTCCCCAAGATCTTTCATTTCAAAATGCTTAGATAGAAATCTCTTGGTTTCGATGCGAAGAAGCCTATATCATTTGTGGCAAGCAAAATGTCATCGACATATAAAACCAAAAATATGTACTTACTCCCATTAAACTTGTGATACACGCAATCATCAACAATATTCATCTCAAAACCGAACGAGATAATTACTTGATGAAATTTGTGATACCATTGACGAGAAGCTTGTTTGAGTCCATAGATGGATTTTGTTAATTTGCAAACTATATTCTTTGGGTCTCCCGACTCAAAGTTTTTTCAAGTTGCACCATATAAATTGTTTCTTCAATTTCTCCATTGAGAAACGCAGTCTTAACATCCATCCGATGTAACTCAAGATCAAAATGAGCTACAAGTGCCATGATTGTCCTAAATGAGTCTTTTCGATGAAAACGAGAGAAAGTCTCGAAAAGTCAATGCCTTCTTTTTTTGAGTATAACCTTTAGCTACAAAGACGTGCTTTATACCTCTCCACATTACCATTTGCATCCCTCTTGGTTTTAAAAATCCATTTACAACCAATTGGTTTTGCACCTTGAGGTAATGGGACAAGTTTCAAACTTTATTGTCTTGCATGGATTTATACTCTTCTTGCATGGCATCAATCCACTTTTGAGAGTTAATACTTTGCATGGCCTGATGAAAGTTGATCGGATCATCTTCCATCATTCCATTATCATCCTCATTTTCTTGGAGAAATACAATATAATCATCCGAATAGCATTTCTCCTTTCTCTCGTGGATCTCCTTAATGGCACTTGTTCTTGAGGTTCTTTGAGTTTGCTCTTCCGGAATAATTACCTCATCCTGAATAAGAGGGAGCTGTTCGACATTGTCTTGTTGAGGTTCTGGATTCACTTCTTGATTGATGATCGGTATAGAAACTTGAACATCATCAAAAAAAGTGATAGTAGGAACCGAGTTAAAACTCAATTCCTCCTCAAAGACAATGTGTCTTACCTTATTTCTCCCTCCAAACTCAACATCCTCAAAAAATATTGCAATTCCGTCTCAAAAATATTCTTAATTATGGGATCATAAAATTTATAGCCCCTAGATCGCTCAGAATAACCAATAAAGTAGTGCCACTGTTTTGGAGTCCAATTTCTTTTCAAGTGGCCTATAAGGCCTTGCCTCATTGGACATCCCCAAATGTGAAAATACTTTAGAGTGGGCTTTCTACCCACCCAAAGCTCATAAGGTGTCTTTCATTTTGCTTTAGTGGGTACTCTATTTAGAAATGTACGCTCTTTGTCTTTAATGCTTCTCCCAGAGTGACTCGGGTAAGGTAGAATGAGCAATCATACTTCTTACCATATCTTTAAGAGTCCTATTACGTCTCTCAAAGAACACCATTCATACTAGGTGATCCCGGCATGGTGTACTTGTGGGACAATACCACATTCCTCTAGGAACTTTGCAAATGGTCCCGAACGTTGTTCACCCGATCCATCATATCTACCGTAGTACTCACCACCACGATCGATCGAACCTTTTTAATCCTTTTGTTGAGTTGATTCTCAACTTCAACTTTATATGATTTGAACACGTCCAAAGACTGAGATTTTTCATGAATGAGATATAGGTACCCATAACGTGAGTAATCGTCTATGAATGTTATGAAATAGTGTTGACCATTCCAAGATGCCGTAGGGAATGGCCCACAAATATCGTATGAATTAATTCTAAGACGCTCAGTAGAACGATTGACACCTAATCTCTTAGTTTTGGTCCGCTTTCCCTTGATGCAATCAACACAAACATTAAAGTCTGTGAAGTCAAGGGACTCTAAAATACCATTAGACACAAGACGCTCAATCCTACACTTTGATATATGACCTAAGCGTTTAAGCCATAATGATGCTGAATTTTCTTTATTTAATTTTCGCTTAGTACCACGTGATTCCACATGCAAGGTTTCATTATAGGATGCAATTGTATCTAACAAATAAAGGTTGTCATAAGCATTTAAATAACCAGTTCCAACAATACTTGAATTTAAAGACAAAGTAAACTGATTGTTTCCAAATGAACAATAATAACCAAATTTGTCCAACAAGGAAATCTGAAACTAAATTCCGCCTAAAAAAGCGGAACAACAAAAGTGTCTTTCAAATCCAAATAAAAACCAGTTCCTAATAACAACCTAAAATGCCCAATTGCTTCCACTTCCACCGATTTTCCATCGCCCACAAAGATGTTTCTTTCACCATCACTTGGCTTTCGGTAGCTCGGACAACCTGCATAGAAACACTTATGTGAGTAGTAGCACTGTAATCTAACCACCAAGTGTTTCTAGGCACTGAAGCTAAATTAACCTCGTAATGACCAAAGTAAGATTCATACCTTTCTTTGCACGCCATGCGTGATATTTGGTACAATCTTTCTTCATGTGTCCAGCTTGCCACAAAAGAAACAATTATTTGGAACATTCTCTTGTTTCTTTTGAGCTGACCCTTAGCAGACTTCATTTCGATATTTCTTTTTCTTGTCCTTGTCTTTAGAGGCACTAGACAAATGAGCACTTTCAGTTTTCTCACGCTTCAACCTTTCTTCCTCTTGAACACAATGAGAAATGAGCTCATTTAGAGTCCACTTCTCCCTTTTTGTGATTATAACTAATTTTAAATTGGTTAAAGCGTGCGGGAAGCGATACCAAAACCATAAGGACGAGTAAATCATTAGAAAACTCGATCTTAAGTGCCTTAAGTTTTGAAGCAATATGAGACATTTCCATAATGTACTCCCTTATATTTCCTTGACCCATTGTACTTCATAGACATCAAAGAATTGAAGTGATGTCATCTCAACCTTATCGTTTTTAACAAAACGTTGCTCAATATTGTCAAGGAAATCCTTAGCATGAATAATTTCTTTGATTCTGCACCCTAAAGGTTTCGGAATGCTGTGTTTCATGATCATCGACTCATGCGATTAGAACGTTCCCACCTCTCAAAATCCCTTTTTGCATCGGGGTGCTTATCGCATGATGAGAGGTGCAGGTTGTTCTTCCCTTAACGCAAGGTCTATGTCCATACAACCAAGCACTATCGGTAAGTGCCTTTTCCATTCCTTGAAATTCGTCCCATTAAGCATGGGTATAGAATTGACATTAGCGAGATATTGTGGCAGCAGAAGAACTAGCTGAATCGAACAAAAGAATAATAAATAAATAAATATGCTCACACCAATAATTCATAAGTAAACAAATAAATTCAAAATAATGACTAATTCCCCTCAAGATACCAAACACAACATTAATATCAAGTCTTTGGACAAGTAATATTAATCGTAAGCGGTACTCTTGTTGTAGCAATCAAACATTGACAATAAACTATGTTGAACAACAGTTTAATCTTTGGACTAACGTATTGCACACATAAATTACCTTATAATTGTCACACATTTATCACCACAGGTGTTATTTGAAATTCGGCCAAATATTAATTTTCCTTTGGGCCAATTAATAAACGCATGAATTACAAAAACATCTTAATATTTTAAATAAGTTAATCTACGCAGAAGCGGTCACTTTGGTGACATTGTGGTTCAATTAACCCACTAAAATATCAGACATAGCCAAAACATGAATTTATTCGTTCCTAAAGATTTATCTTTATAACCAATGATCAAAACTAAAATTTTGATCCAACCGACTTAAATATATATTATAAATAATATATATATAAATATATATATTTCATAACAGTAAACTAAAGATTAAGAACAAATCCATATTCTAAAAATAATTTTACTGTAAAAGAATTCCTTAACCAAATTATGATATAGGGTACGAATATTCATTACTATTAAAAACCCTAAAATCAAAGCAAAGACTAAATATATAGGATTAGGGATATAGCAATTTCAACAATAACAAGTAAAAAAGAATATCGCACATGATGAATCAAACAAAAGTAATAATAAACTAACAATCGGCCATTCCAAAATATAATAATGTCAAACCCTAACTAAAAACATCAATGTAAATCATTTGATATCTAAATATCAATTGTGAATAACTTAAATTCAAGTAATATCGGATAAACATAATTGTCGATTGTTAATGCCTTTAATCTTTCACCGCCGCAAAAAAGAGGTTATTTAATTGAAAAATTGATGCGGCGTTTATAAACAATAAAAGGTTTACGATTTTGAATTTCATAGAAAATTAACGGTTCTTAATGATTCGACAAACCTGGCTCGATGCCACTTGTTAGAAACCAAAATATATATTCGATACAAATATAAACCCTAGATCGATATGTATGTCAAATCATTAAGAATAAATACTAGATTTATAAGAAGCGTACACTGAATCCATTGATGGAGATTTTTGAGAGGGTTTGATCTTCCAAGATGATAGATTACCTCTTAGCACACAACTCTCAGACGGGGAAAAGAGATATGTGAGTTAACCTAGATCTCGGGGACCACTACCCGTTATATAAACTGAATTAAAACAGTTTATTAATATTTACAACTCTGCCCCTCATTGAGTTATAAATCTAACTTATGGTATCTACAATTTTAATTCCATGACAATTCAGTACCTATAACACGTGTAACATAATTGGTCACTTAATTACGTGTTAAACTTTATAATAGCAACGTACATTATACATATGTGCCCACTATTATTGAATTTTAATCCAACACAAAGTGATAAGATCAAGATCAAGGGTCATGATTGAATGATTGTTATCTTAAGGTAAAAATATGAAAAGAAAAAAAAAAGACCCACCCCCTTTTATGTTCCTTTGAAATATTTTTCTTTGTTTAGCATGCCTGGTTTTGCATATAATATATTACACTAATATTTTGCTCTCTCTTTTTAAGGGAGGTTGATAATGGCAATGCACCCATCTTAAAAGTAGAAATTATAAAAAAAAATAAAAGTAAACGGTCATTATCGGTTAAATTTAGTTCGGTTTATATTATTGATATAATATATAGAATGACTAGTCGAGAGGCACGTGTTAACGAAACCATCTTTGAAGATCCGCCTGATTTTGTAAAGACATTGCCGTGGGAAGAGATTTCGTCTTCTTTTTTTTGTTTATGTTTAAACAAAAAATTATATATATAGAAGGACGATGTTTAGTTTTTTTTTATTTATGTTTAAACAAAAAATTATATACATAAAAGGACGATGTTTAAATGTTTAATACTTTTTAATTTATGTATAAAAAAGTCAAATAACACAAATATTGTACGAAAATGTAAGTAAAATAAATAAATGACTATTATATTTGTATGTTACGATTTGTGAATGAGAATAAAAAATGTCATGTTTCATCGTCATCATTCTCATAATATATAATTTTTAAATGTAAACAATTACAATCGCAGTTTATATTGTCTTAAAAAAAATTATCAACAATTTTTAAAATATGCGTTTTAAAAAATCTTGTTTGACATCTTTTTTTCTCATTTAAGTTGTGATTTTCATACATATTACGAACAAAAATTCTATTCATTCTTCTCTTAAATATAAATTATTAAAAAACGCTCTTCTTAAATGGGCTATTTTCATATTTGGTACCTCAACTTTCCTTAATAAAAATCCCATTTTCAAACCCACCAAATCTCAAAACCCTTCGGGTTCAACTTAATTGTAATCCTCCATTACCAAATAAGCTCACTAGATGTTTCCAAACCTTTAAAACAAGTCGGTGATACTACGAGGTCCATGACACTAGGTGTCGATATTTGAAAGTAACCAGTTCAATTAATGGATCAAAGTACGGAGTTTGACTCCAAAATTTCAGGACATTATATATTTACACTAATTTATTATTCGATTTTTATGAGTTATAAAAATTTAACTCAACTAAAACTCAAAAAATTAAATAATTTGAGTTGATTAATTTATTTTTTAAAATCAAATTTTGTTCGCACAAAATAATGAAATACAAAAAATTATATGAGCGAGTTCAAGATATTCACATATGTCATTTTTATTATTTTTTATTTCTTTAATAAATAATAAAGACACATTTTGACATCTTAAACATGTTTGTGAAGTTTTTTCATTTTATTGCATAGAATATATATATATATATATATCATCTTGATTATTTTCTCTGAATAAATTGTTTCTCAAATGTTATATGGTCGGATCATAATCGAATTATATGCTTAATACGGATATATATTAGTGATTAATATATATATAGATATAATTAACTTCATAGTTTTGAATAATTCGTGTTCCGCCGCTTGAAGTTCACATCTCACAATCCTTCCCCGTCGTACATTTTTTCTTCATATTAAAATTTAATTTCCTCCGATATCTCATCAAATTTCTTTTCATAAACAGACACGTTGTTGTTAACAGCCGATGAAAAGGCAAAACAAGAGTCGATGGAAATTTAGTAGAGACATTGTTGTTTGTTACACAATGAAGGGGAAAACAATAAATAGGTAAAAACAATGAGAATTTGATGATTTAACTACTAAGTCACGCCTATTATATGATCTACAAGATCATGGCAGTTGTGCTTTCTTAATCAAACACAAAAGCACATACGGGAAAGATTCGGCAGCCTTAGTACGAATATAGGCGGTTTAAAAATTTACGGAGCTGTAGAGTTTATTAAAACGATGCCCTTTAATTTATAATCCAAAAATATATAAGAATTTTTAAAAACATATTTTATCTCAATAAAAAATATATTATGAGGCGCTCTTTAAAGTTATTTTTATTTATTTTTTGTAATTTATTAAACCAAAATATTTTATTTCTCTCTATAAACATTTAATTCAACTCATTTGGGGCCCCTCTTTTTCTTGGGGACCTTGTGTTGTCGCTCACTTCGCATATGTCTAAAACCTCATTGAGTACGCATAGAATTCGTATGTCCCCTTCTATGTCACTTTATATGGCATACCGATGATTTTATGCCATGTTTTATTAAAAACGCAAAAATAATTAATAAAAGGGTAAAGTATGCCATGTACCACCAAACTATTGGAGGTGACATGTTTATACCACCAACCTTTCAATTGGTTCAGTTTTGCCACTAAACTTTATTTTTTGACTCATTTATACCACTGTGCCGTTAACTCCTTAACGGCATGATGACTTGAATGCTAGACCAAAACGACGTCGTTTTACTGAAGAAAAATATAAAAATTATGCACTCAATGGTATTTGAACTTAAAACCTTTAGAATCAAAGGCAACCTCCTAACAACTAAGACAACTTAACATCTTTATTTTGTTTCTAGCACAAATAATATATATCCCAAATTGCTGTTTATCATATTAATTATATTATCAATAATATTAAATATATAAATAATACATTATTATAAAAACTAAAAAACTACTTTTGAAAAACTCTAAAATTTTTGAAATTTACAAAAAAAAACCCAAAATTCACCAAAACATTAGATTCTAAATCCTAAAACCATAAACCCATTAGCAACCAAAATGAATGGATTTAGAGTTTAAGGTTTAGAGTTTTGGTGAATTTTTGAGTTTTTTTGTAAATTTTATTTTTTAAATTAGTTTTTTAGTTTTTATAATAATATATTATTTGTTTATATATTTTAATATTATTTGTTTATGAATATAATTTTAGGGTTTATGATTTATAGTTCAGGGTTAGAGTTTATGGGTTTAAGGTTTGGATGGATTTTGGGCTTTTGAAAATTTTGGGGTTTTGAAAATTGGTCTTTAGTTTTTATAATAATATATTTAATATTATTTATAATATAAAAATATTTATATATTTTATTTTATTATTTATATATTAATATATATACTAATATATTTATATTATTTATATAGAGTAATATTATTTATATGATAAATTGCAGTTTATAATATACATTATTTATGCTAGAAACAAAACAAAGATGTTAAGTTGACTTAGTGGTTAGGAGGTTTTCTTGATTCTAAAGGTTCTAAGCTCAAATCTCACTGGGTGTGTAATTTTTCACATTTTCCTCTAGCAAAACGATACCGTTTTGGATAATTTAGTATCAAAATAACGGCGCCAAAACGACGTCGTTTTGGTATAGCATCCAAGTCATCACACCAAATAAAGTTTGATGGCAATTTTGGACTAATTAAAAGGTTGGTGGTATAAACAGGTCACCCCTAATAGTTTATTGGTGCCTGACATAGTTTACCCTTAATAAAACAATGAAAAAATTATTAATACACGTGATATAAAATTATTGATGATGCATATAAAGAACACATAAAAGAAAAACAAATTCTATTCGCTTTAGCACTGCCAAACTCAAAATTAATGACAAAATTCATTATTATTTTTGATAAATTATTTTTAAATATTTAAATTTGTGAGAATCAAGTTTAACAATGAATTGTATATTTTTAGTGACTAAAAATAACATTATCACTATCTCAACTTAATTTTTAAAATTTGAGGGCCACAACCTCGCTTATCCCTCTTGAATTCCTCCCCTCCTCGAACTGCAATCTCAGTGCGAATATAAGAATATACATTGCTTATGGCAGCAGCGAGAAAAATATCAAAATTTGTAATAAAAAAGCAAGAAAATATCAACTAAAAAATTAATAATTGGAGAACTTGATGAATGCCAGATTTATTTGGATGTAATAAAATAGGGTTGTAATTGGGCGGGTTCGAGTTGATTTTGTTTCTAGTTATTTCAAGTTTAAATTTTTTTAAACTTAAATTTTTTGGGGTTGTTTAACGTTATATATAATATTTAATGTATGCATCATAATATATATAACTTATTTTTTAACAAATTATATATATGTTATTATGCATAATTCCCCTTGATGTTGTTTACTACAAATATAATGAATTTATTTTTGTGAATGTAATAATAATTTATTAGTAATTTTTTAAGGGTCTATTAAAAAAATAATTTTTAAGGGTAAACTACTCAAATTAATCTTATATTTTTAAAGTGCTATCAATTTTGGTATTAAAAAATCATTGCAATTAAGTAATTAAAATTTTAAAACACTATTGAGATCCATTAATTGACTTAGTAGCTAAAGAATACTCGTATTATCTTATTTTATATAAATTTAAATTTTTATATAAAAATATAAACTCTTTATTTAATCAAAAAAATTGAAACACTATTTCTTTAGTCACTGTAGTTGGGGTGTTGGGGGGAACTCTTTAAGTTACCGCCCAAAGCCTAAAATTATTGATGGAAGGGTAACAGTGGGCCTTTACATTGGGCATATGAGAAGGTTTATAAAAATATCTGAAAATTTTTTTTGACATATAAGCATTGTAAACTAAAGTTTACGCATAATTTTTAGTTTTAGGATTTTAATTTAAGGTTTAAAGTTTAGGGGTTTAGGTTGTAAGATTTAGAATTAAGGTTAGTGTTAAGAATTTAGGGTCTAGTATTTAAGTTTTAATTTTTTAGGTTAGGCTTAAAATTTAAGATTTGAGTTTTATAGTGTAAATATGGAGACTTATGTAAAATTAATTTTACACAACCTGTGTATAAAAAATTTACCCAAAATATATTAATATTAATCAAAATATTTTTATTAAGATTGGTTGTTACACATGTTGGATCGGTTTGAATTCGAGTTTAAACTTAATTTTTTTAATCAGCTAAGCTCAATTAATATTTTAAAAACAAAAACCAATAATAATTTTTTATACATTCCTTAGAATCTTTCTAAATGATTGCTTTAGAAAATATGCTTAAATACATTTTATATTTTATATTAAACACATAAAGCATGACCTCTAAAAAAGTATGAATAACGAGTGTGTATAGATATAATTATATACACGGTGTCCGGAAGTGTTGGTGAGCGACGATCGACAACAAGATGAACAATCGCAGATAGTGGTGTTTGGTCAAAGTTAATAGGTCAATTTGATATTTTATATAAATGGTCAAAGTTAATAGGTCAATTTGATATTTTATATAAAATGTAAATGTAAAATTGATATTTTATTTAAAGTTCAGGAATAATTAATATTTTATCTAAAATTTATAAGTAAAATTTAAAATACATCCTTTTTATCTAATGTGTCACGAAATTAAACTTACGATTGTAATAAATAAATATCATAAAGGCTTAAATGAAAAAATAAACCTTTAAATTATATCTTTTTGTTTACTTTTGGCCCTTAAATTAGTTTTTACCAAAATAAGTCCTTAAAATATCATTCCGGTCACTTTAAGTCCCTAAATTATTTTTTGGTCAAAATAAGTACATAAAACTATGTTATTTTTTTCTTTTAGTCCTTAAACTATCTATTGGTCAAAACTTTTTTTGATGTGTTAACATCTTATTGGTTGAAATAATTTTGTTTGACTTAGATAACTACATGACTTAAAGTGACCAGAAATAATAATTTAGGGAATTTTTTAACTAAAAAATAATTTAAGAGTTAAAAGCAAATAAAACATATAGTTTAAGGGTTGATTTTTCATTTAAGCCTTACGTAAATAACCAAAGCATAACCTTTTCCAAATTAGTAATCAAAAGCAAACAATTTGTAAACAAAAAGGACCAACCATGGATTTTACCCTTAAGAGTTTTGCGTTTTTAAACGGAACAAACAGGGAGTTTTTCCATAAATATTGCTGAATTTGCCCCCAAAATATAGTTGTTTTATTTTAATTTTCAAAATATTATATTTGTTACAGTAGCTTAAAAATTAGATTCAACAAAATTTAATTTTAAACAATAAATTCTAAAAAAACCTTTAAAGGTTGGTTCAAGAATATCCGACTTCAAATAATTTGTAATTTTTTTTAAAACAAAATGTGGCTCTTAAAATACTATAGTAAATATAATATTTTAAAAATTAAAATTAAATATTATATTAAAAAAAAATAAAACTATATTTGTGTAAAAATTCCGAACAACCAGCTACTCCTAAAAATTAAATATTTCGATAGCGAAATAAAACGACCATTTCCCATTCCCAAAATGACCTTTTTATTTGCTTCTTCGCCACTGCCAAAGTCAGAGATGGCATTCACTGCTCTCTCTCTATCTAAAAAACAGTAGATCTCTTTGCAATTTTCTCCCCAAACACCAGATTTTCTGGAGAAAATATTGAATTATTTTTTTCCCTGTTTAAAGAGTTTTTGAGGGACCAGAACGATGTCGGACGCCTTGATAAATGGATTGGCTGGAGCCGGTGGAGGGATCATAGCTCAACTCATTACGTATCCTCTTCAAACTGTATGATTTTCTTTCCATTTTCTTCATTTATAAAAATTTTTACTTGTTTTTTAGCTATAACTTATTTTTTATCGTAAATTTGATCTGCAGGTAAATACTCGTCAGCAAACAGAACGTGATCTCAAGAAAGAGAAACGGAAACTTGGAACAATTGAACAAATGTGCCAGGTTTTTTCTTTCTCAATATTTTAGAGGAATTTGGTAGTGGTCCAGTGGAATCTAATTTTTGAGCTATTGTTCATGTTAGGTGCTATATGTTTTTTTAAAAACAATAATAGCAGCTAGTTTTGTTAAATAAATAAAGAGTAAATGCAACAGAAGTTCACAATGTCGATAAAGAGAAGGCTAATCACACTAATCGGTTATTTACCTTAAAACCATCAAAGATGAAAAACTAGTAGCTGAATAATGAAAACGGACCATACAAGGGGTAAAATTTTAACCAAACAAGTCACAAGATGTAAAAATACAAACAAATATCACTGTAGTGGTGAAGGATATGCACAATCATCACTAACATAACAATCGAACATGATAATAAAAACTGATGGTGCATTGTTGTGTTGTTTCTCAGTTGACAAATATGGCCTTTTGCATATCAATGAAGTACAATTTGTGTTTGTGTTCAATATTGAATTTGTTTGCTTACTTTGTGAATAGGTTGTAAAGCAAGAAGGATGGGAGCGATTGTATGGAGGATTAACTCCTTCGTTAGTTGGTACAGCTGCATCTCAGGTGATGACCTTTATTATTTCTAGCACAAGACAATTGTTCATGTTACTATATTGATTTACGTTTAACAAGATTACTATGTTATCTGGACTCGAAAGTGAGTGTCGTGTACAGAAAATGTGTTTGAAATGGGTGTACTTGTTTTCTCTAAGGTTATATATATGTATATTTGGAAGATGATAGCCTTGTACACATTCAAACAGGTGCCGGTTGTTACATATAGGTATTTTAAGGGAAATAAAGAGTCTGGAGACCATAGCTAGTAGGCCTGAATACAAAACACAAAATCGCTTGAACTAAAACTAAAAAATTATTCTATCGCCTGTTATTTTATTGGAATCAGTTATGAGACAAAAATTGGTCAAATGCCATAATCAGTTTCCCTTCCAATTGAAGCCTCAGTTGGATGAAATAGATGTTTTTGGATGCTTATTAAATTTTAATTCAGGGATCTTCTGACCTCTATGGAGCTATTTTTGTTGCTTAACTACATTGTCTCTCGGAATTGAGTTATTTACTGATCTATCTCTAAGAAAGACTGCATGCTTTTGCCTTGCATCAACTGCTTTCTTCTATTTGTAAAGTGGTCATAGACTTGCAATATTATGTTTGTTTAGTTTGTTTGGATTCATGAATACTCACTATTTTTATGATACAGGGTGTTTACTATTATTTCTATCAAATATTCAGGACCAAAGCTGAAAATAAAGCACTTGAAAACCGGAAAAAAGGGATTGGTGATGGATCTGTTGGGATGCTTTCGTCACTCATTGTAGCTGCTTTATCTGGGTAATCAAGTTTTATTTTATTTTCTGTGTTGCTGGTTGCCTGTGGCTGTTGTTGCATGCTTTTTAAAAGTTCTCTAAATTGTAAAGAAACTGCATCAATTTCTTTCAAATAATATTCTTAACTGCAGTAGTAATTTCCTTTCTATATTAGTTAATTACATGCTTATATCTGTTGGGATTGGTGATGGATCTGTTGGGATGCTTTCGTCACTCATTGTAGCTGCTTTATCTGGGTAATCAAGTTTTATTTTATTTTCTGTGTTGCTGGTTGCCTGTGGCTGTTGTTGCATGCTTTTTAAAAGTTCTCTAAATTGTAAAGAAACTGCATCAATTTCTTTCAAATAATATTCTTAACTGCAGTAGTAATTTCCTTTCTATATTAGTTAATTACATGCTTATATCATTTCTCTGTGTAGGTGCGTAAATGTGCTGTTGACTAACCCCATTTGGGTCATTGTGACACGCATGCAGGTAAAAGACATTTCAAAAAGCTTTTCGTTTGTTATAAAACATAGACAGAACAAACTTTATTGTAATAAATTCATTGCTGAATATTCATACAATAAGTGTGGCTCTTTGGATCCAAGTCAATGGCCTCAATTTTCGCATCATCCTAGACCCCCATGCCAGGATTATGCCTGGAGAAAATACAGGAAACTAGCATGGCCTATTGCGTATAATTATGTATTCTCGCTTAGTATGCCCAACTTTGTTTTAGATCATACATAATGCTTTGTACTGATTTTTAAAGTTTTGAGTTGAGCACCGCAATTTGAAGGCATCGATATCAATTTACATGCTTGCTAATATCTAAACAATTACAATTATTGTGCTGCAGACTCACAAAAAAGTTTCGAAGAAAGATAACCCTAATAGATTGGCAACTCCTGCTCCGGAGGAAACAGTTCTTTCTATCATTGACCCTCTTCCTTACAGCACTGGTCATGCGGTATGCACCATGTGTGATCTACATAGTTCTTTTATGTAGTTCACTTATAATATTGAAGCTCATTCTAGTTTTCTCTGGAGATGGTAGAACATTTCAGTTTTAAACTTTATACAATAACAGAAATGCATAATCCAATCCTCAAAAAAGAAATGCATAATCTTGTGTGAGTGTGTTTGTGTATAAAAGCATTTTTCACATCTCTGTCATTTGGTAAATGATGATGCCTTGTATCAAGTGGTGGAAAGTCTGTATGGAAAAGGTAGATGTTAGGATCGGTAATAACTGATAAATGATGAAGAAATGGATGATGGGATTTTATTAAGATATAATACATTATTTTGCATGTAAAATACTTGCAGATTCAAGAAGTCTATGATGAAGCTGGATTTTTGGGCTTCTGGAAAGGTGTATTCCCAACATTGATCATGGTATGTGAGAAGTGACTTTTACACTTGTTAAGGGAGTTTCACTTATTGTTCCTGCTGTTCTTCACAGGTCAGCAATCCGGCTATACAATTTATGCTGTTCGAAACGATGCTGAAGAAGCTGAAGAAACGACGATCTATTAGTAGCCCGGGCAACAGTGGTGTAACTGCTTGGGAGGTTGCTTCTGATCTCATCTCTCCTAAATAATAATGATGTTACGCTACGTTCGGGAACATAAATTTGACAATTTGAATATGGATTTCGTTTGATATATAAATTGTGAGAAGGGTATGCATAGTATGTATTTGCTGAAATTCAATAGGATTATATATTTTAAAGGTATTAAACTCGAATTTCAAATTCATTTCTAAATACAACATCTTACAAATCCATGAATTTGAGAAATGATCATATGCATGTTACATTTAAAAATATATATGTTTTATTTCACCACTTAGTCTACTTTTGAAATCCAAATCCATCCATATTCAGAAATTTAAGTCCCGAATCGCTGCTTTGGTGTTCCTTGCAAATGTTGTTCTATGTTTTAATCTCCGAGTAACTTGTCTAATTATGCTAGATATTTATTTTTGGAGCTTTGGCAAAACTTGGAGCTACTTCTGTGACCTACCCTCTTAACGTAGTAAAGGTATGGTCATACTAACAATGTTATTCCGATTCTTCATTTTTTCTTGAAGTACTTGTTATTTACACTTATGTCTGTTACATGTTAAGAACTAGAAAAAATTTAATATACCTGTCCTGGTATCCTTGCTCGTCATGATAAGCGATATGCCCGTAGCCTTTCTATGGCAGCTTGAAAATGTGTCATTTATGCATTTTTTGGTTGTCTTTACAGGCCAGACTTCAAGCAAAACAGGTTACAACTGGGGACCAAAGGCATCAATACAAAGGTTTGAATCATTATGTTGAAGTTTACATGATATCGGTGTTTTGACAGTTAAAAAGTATCTATTAAGTGGTCCGTACTATAGAATTGAGTAATAATATTTGTATATTTGATCTTGGTGCAAAAAAGTACAATTTATAATTGTGTTAATGAAAAATCCTCTAAATGTTGACTTGAAATTTTGATTTGCACCTATATTCTCCGATGACGGTGAAAAATATGCCATTCTTATATATAGGGACTTTGGATGCTATTCTAAAGATGATCCATTACGAAGGCTTCCACGGATTTTACAAAGGTATGAGCACGAAAATCGTACAAAGTGTTCTTGCAGCTGCCGTGTTGTTCATGATCAAAGAAGAACTTGTTAAGGGTGCTCGGTTGTTGCTTGTTGCTTGTTAAGGGCAATGTCCACGCCTTGAAATCAAAGCCTCCTTGACTCAAAAACGCTTTTGCTCTTTGCTCCGCTTTATCACGCCGCGCCGCCTCCGATCTCTTTCGATTTCAAAAAACTAGTAAGTTGTCGCCCAATATATTCAAACTCGGATTGTACCATTTATTATACCTTGAAATAAAAGGTATAGATATAGAAAGATTACTTGTCGAAATAAAATCAATATACAATTCATCATGTTTTTTTTGGGGGTTTCTTAAGGATTCCGAGTTTAATAACTAGAGATGATAATAGAGGGGGGATACATCATGCTTTGAGATTTTTATATTATCTTAGTTCTAACAAGAAAATGAAGTCTTATAAATGTTAAGAAATTTTAATAAAAAATATATAGATGAGGTAGATTTGAATCTTGTTCTGCATTATTTTCTAAAAGTGATTTAAAGTTAAAAAAACTATCGAGGCAAAAAAAAAAAAAACAATACAAAACCTGTATTTTTTTCCAATTAAAAGTTTTTTTTAGCTTGGGTTGGAAAGTTTTTCAAAAGTTAATTTTTATTACTTTTCGAATAAAAGTATTTTTAAACAAAATTATTCATTTGTTTTTATTTATCTTATCAATTTTTTACATACATAAAATAATATCAAAAATAAATATTTTATCAATTTAAATATACTTTTAAAAGTGATGTGAAATTGACCTTTGCTCTAAAATTATTCCGACTTTTCCTTAATTTTTTTTATTTTTATAAAAACTTATTTATTATTAGTTTTGAAAGAGTTTAAGGTCCTAATTTAATTGAGAAATTATATTATGAGTCATTCCTGCCACGTCATTTATGAGACCAACTAATTAAATGCATCAATTTTATTAATTTTTTTCAACTCATCTTTTTACCAAGTGAATCATCACTTGGTAAAAATGATTTTTAAATTTAATTTACAGTAAATATTAGTGAAGATTTACTTAGTAAAAAGATGAGATAGACAAATTAATGAAATAAATGCATTTGATTAGTTTGTCCCATAAACAACGTGGCGAGAATGACCCATGATATAATTTCTCTAACTTATTGAGCATTTAGATTCAAGTATTTTGAGTAAATATATTCTAATTCTATTTGTTTATTGAACTGATTAATTTTGATCTAATCGTAAAATTCTAACAAATTTCAAAATTTGAGGAAATGTTTAGTTTATTTTGTCACTCCTTCAATTTAACTTTTTTAATCTTGAAAAGAAAGTAAAAATCGGGAAAATGGATTGTGATTTCACTATCATCAAATATGAGGGAAAATTACAATCTAAGCCCAAGATCTTTAGTGTTAGCATTTTTTACTTATTTTATAACGCAAAACTTTCTCATAACTTTTTTTTTCTAGATCTTTCAACAAAATAATAATTAATAAATTTTGGTCACGAGTATTTTGAAAGAAAATTTAAAAAAATTCCAATTGATAAATTATAAATATTCAATATAATTATCAATTATTTATATTATATTAATATAAAAATTATATTTTCATACATAAGTTGTGTAAAAAAATTACACAACTCTTCATATTTAAACTATAAAATCTAAAACCTAAATTTCTAACCCTAACACCTTAAAACCTAAACACTTAACCCTAAACTCTTTCAAAATACTCGTGACCAAAATTGTCTGCTTTTTTTTCATATTTTTTAATAATGATTGCCTGCTCTTTTTTTTTCATATGTCGAGAGTTTAAACCTTGAGCACAAATGCTCACATTTTGTACGAGGTCAAGTCTCTTCAAGTATTTGAGCCATTTTCAATTGTATGGATCTTTTAATGATTCTCAACCGAATATTAGAGAATAATTTTAATTTAAGATAATATCATTATTAAAAAATAAAAGCTTAATAGCTAAACAGGTAACTAAACTATATTCGTGGCCATTTTTGGTGTCTAAATTGTTTTTTTGTTTTAAATAAGTGTTTAATTTTTTTGACCATTTTAGACGCACAATTGTTAAAAAAATCGTTTAATCAATTTAAATGTGACATGTGATATTTTTAATTTATTTTAATTAATTCTTAAATAAAATTCAATTTTTTTAAAATTTAACAATTTTAAATATTTACAAAATAGTAACCCAAAATCCTCAAATTGTCATCGATGTTGCTGTTGACTGCCTCGTCGGAGATCACTGTTGGGTAGTGCTCAAGTATCCCACATTGGATGAGAAAATACCTTGGGTTTAGTTTATATAGAGGTCATTGTAGCCTCCCTTGTTGAAGATTAGTAGACAAGGCCCTCGCACGCGCGCACTACCGTTCGGCTGGCTCTGTTCGTGTTAACACGTGTCTTCAACACGTACGCGTGCGTTCTATTTTTTTATAAAAAATTCAGAAGAATTTATTTGAACACTGAGAAATTATCTATCGTAAGAATGGTTTTGAAATTCTAAATAGTGTAATTTTTTAGTCAGCTTAATTCAAGTAACAGTTGTTTTATAGCTAATTATGAGTGGACATATCTAGATTGATCCTTATTTGTTTCAGGGATATAGCTGTTACAGCAGTTTTTATTTTACCGTTTTAACTACATTAAATCAATATTTATTATGATTTTATTAAAGAGTGCAAATTACATTTTAACCCTTTTTAAGTATAAATAAGAGTCTTCAGCAACTCTATTTTATATCCAAGGCAACCGAGTTCTGGGAACAAGCACTCCCTTTCTTCATACAAAATTACAACTGTTTTTCTCAGCAGAAAAGCAATACCACTGATCTCCACTCCGAAATTTGAGTGTACAAGTTGTCGGGGAGACCGTGATAATCTCAGGGGGCATTCGTCCATTGTAGCGATTATACACATCGGGGGAATTCGCTTCTAAGGCAACGGTTAATACCACGAGACTGTTATATTTTTTGTTTAGTTGTTTTATTATTTTTCAGTCAGTGCTAATGCATCATTTTCCAGCAGCCTATTTTCCAACAATCACCACTATCGCCGTCGTACCACCACGACAATTTCTCGCAACCATCCATTCATGGTAACTAACAGTAGGTGTGCCGACCGACTTTTATTTTCACGACTTCAACTTTTTTGGCCTTAGGAAGTCGATCAACACACTTACCATCTGTTACCGACGATGGGTGACTGGGAGAATGAATGTGATGACCCGACAACAAACATGGTGGGTGACGATGTGATCATCGACGACATAATTGACTGACAAATTTAGGGATCTCGAATTTGGGGGTCATTTTGTGAGGAGTAACGTAGTTAACAGTTAAACACCTAAAATGACTAAAATAAAACTTTAAGCACCGATTTAGGGCAAAAAATAAATTTGACGCCAAAAGTGAGCCTCGTATATAATTTGGACACCTATTTAACTATTAAGCTAAAAATAAATTAATTATACAAACTTATACAAAAAGATCCTAAAAATTAATTACTTAAATTAGCGAAACCAATTAAAATGTTAAATAAATAAAACAATTAATTACTTGCTAAATACAGCTACAACCTCAGGTCGTCATTGACTCATCCGTCTCCTCTGACGTGGCATTTTCTATTCTGGTGGGGTCTACACCACTAGATGAAATGTGACGTGGCTCTCTAACCAATCAATCAAAAGCACGGATCTCAAACCGAGTAACAATTAACCATAGACCACCTTCATGTCCGCCTGTGTTTTCCTCTTCATATATAAACTCCATTCCATTGTAAGTCCTCTTTCTTATCTTTTTCATTTTGGCTTAAATAAAAAATAGGGTAAACTAGTAATCCCCTATGACCAAAATAGGAAAAAAACATAATATTAGTGATGTTTTTGCCAAAAAAAAATAGTTCAGTGACCAAAATAGGAAGGAAACATAACGTTAGTAATATTTTTGCCAAAAAAATAGTTTGATGACCAAAATAAAAAAGAAACCATAGTTCGGTGACTACTGGTGTAGTTTACCCTAAAAATATAATTGTCTAAATTATTTTTTTGAATTTTAAGTGTTTAAACTATTTTTATAAAAATGGGTGTTTAAAGTTTTAAAAATTATAATTTTAATTGTTTAGTAATTAATTACCATTAAAAATCGTTAACCAATATAAAATTAACACGTGTTATTTTTAATTTTTTTAAATTAATTTTTAATAATTTAAAATTTTACGAAAATTTTTAAAATTCTAAAACTTTCTAAAATACTCTACAAATCCTTAAATCCTCACTGCTGTCGTCGTCGGCAGCCATCGTCGGCCTTACTCTTTTAGTAGCCGAACTCAGCCGATCATTTTTCCATACTCGTTGTAGCCAAAAATCAATAAATGGTGTGCTAATCAAACATTAAATGTCAAACGTAAAATAACAGTTCAATTGACACATCGTTCGCCAATTTTTGACGACGACGAATTAAGAGAAATGGTTGACTAAGTCCGACGATCGAATGGGTAGGATCAATGATAATGGCTGACGGCGGCATCGGTGAAACTTTAAGAATTTAGAAATTTTTAGGGATTTAGGGACTGATTTAAATATTTTATAAATTTCAGAGTTTTTTTTTTAAAAAATAACTTTTAAAGTTTTTTTAAAAATAATAAAAAAATTAATATTTTTATCATGTGTCGCGTTTTAAATGAATAACGAATTTTTTTAATATCCAAACACTTAAAATTATAATTTTTAAAATTTTAAATATCTATTTTATAAAAAAAATATTTTTAGTACCTAAAATTCAAAAATCATATATTTTAAACGGTTATTTTTCATTTAAGTCTTTCAATTTTTTATTTCTTTCCTTCAATTTTTTTTGTGAAAGAGATATTTTATCTCTCTCCAATAATTTCATCTATTTAATCGAAGAAATTTGGAAGAATTTGATTTCTTAAGAGTTTTTTTGGGGGAGATTTGTGGTGGTTAAACTATCAACGATGGCTAATTCCGGAAACAGAGAATTTGTTGATGACGGTCGTGTGGATCAAAACGGCGACGAATTGTTCGATTCATCGGAGGACGGCGTTGTTGAGACCTCGTGTGGCGTTGGATCTGGAACAGGTACTAGTCAAAACGGTGAGACGGGGAACGGAATCGGACTCGCAGAACGATTAACCGACGTATTCGTTGATGAAAACGACGGGGATTTGTTGCTTCAACAAAGCGATCGAGAGGATAGGTTTTTTCAATGGTTACAAGCTTTAGATATGCAATTAATCGGCGCTTGTCGAACCGATGAAAGGTTAAAGCCTTTGTTGAAAGTCAACGTATCGAACGGCGTCGCAGAGGATCGATTGTTAGCTCATTTGAGTCAGGTACTTTTTGATGAATTGGAATTTTAATTGATATTATTGTTTCGGTTTTTTTTTATCGAGTTATTCTAATATGAAATGATTAATAATGTTTGTATTTTTTTGTGTGTATAATTCATTTGTTTCGATGAAATTTGCAGCACTTTGAGCCATCTGAAGTTGGTTTGCTGGCGAGGTGTTTTTGCATACCTTTGGTTTCAGTTCGAATAGGGAAGATAAACAAACAAGGAACTCATTTTCACCCTTGTGCTACAAGGTAATTCAATTCTTATTGATATGTGGTCTCTGATTTATCATAGATTCTTCTGCCCTGATCCATCATTTATATTCATTTGCGGTGAAATTAATATCTACAAACCAGCCATTTTGTTTGCTTTTCTTTCCCTTTTAATTAAATTTGGAATTATCAAATTAGGTAAATGTGATGATTGGTTTGCTAATTGCAATATTGAAGTCCAATTATAGATATAGTTACAATCAGAAGTAACATTTATTCTGTTAGATCCATTAATTCATTCATATTCAATAGCTGTGTCATTAATGGCTTATCTATTTAGTTGGTCATTCGTACACTTTTAGTAGCATATTCTTGGCAATTCAGATTGTCTGGTACAACTCTTAAAATTTTCCCTGTTGTCTCGCTTAGGGAGTTCAGATGATATTAATTGTTTGTATTATGTTATATGGTTCTGATTTTAAAATATGCATGATTTATAAATTTTCTGGTTCACAGTACGTCACACATGTTTACTACCTGTAAGTTTGTATGCCATGCGTTTTTGTATGATTATATGTGCTAGAATTTACAAGTGACTTGTTTCGAGTACCAACCTTTTGATATTTGGACTTGGTCATACGATTGATATGTAATTGTACTCTATATATCTTAGTTGTATTGCCGGTTTTCATTCATTTACTTTTTGATGCACAATTTTAGGTTAAATTTATTGGTTTATCATTTAAAGACATTCTTGTTTAATTTGGCATTGTGTTTAACCCATGGTGGATTGATATTCATGATTTTCTAGATTGCTGCATCACTTCCAGTGATTTCAGCATAGTTTTGCTTGCATGACTGTTGTCTGTAAAAAGATCCTATATATAGATCCCTAGTCCTACATTACAGGTTGTCTCAATAGTGATTTGGTTTAGAAGCTACTTTAATTGATTTACTCTAGAATATAATTTGTCTGGAAGGTTTATAAAAAATTAGTGGTTAATAGTTAATAGAAGTTTCAGGGTTCTATTTTAAGTTGTTGTTGGCCATCATTTTCATGCTTCCAAATAATATCTTTTGACTTGTAGGTAAAGTGGGCGTATTCTATAATGATCTCTGAATTATGAGGGAGTAAAGGTAGTTTCATCTCCTCTATTATAGAGTTTGATACTACTGTTGCCACTGTTTTGTGGATATATAGGGTTGAATTTAATAATTCAGTTTTAAGTAGAATTAAGTGGTAGTTACATTTTGTGTGAATTATAGTTATGATGTTTTCTCAATGTCAGTTGTATTCACTTTTTTTTAAATTTGTCTAAATCTGAACTGCTTACTTTCCTTGTTTTCTATGATATTGTGTTTAGTATTTTGCCATCACACCTCATCGTTGTGTTTGAGGTTTTCTTTTATAGTCATTAAGGACCAATTTCTGGAAGGTTATTTGTGATAATATATTGTTGCTGTTCAATTTGGCTATGTTTATGAAAAAATAGGTATAAGGCATGTCAGAGTATATAAGCCAAGATTGTTTTATAATCAGGAAGACCTTTTTTTTTGGAAAATACATAAAATGTAAAGACTGGTCTTTAGTTTTTTGGTGTATTTAAAGGATCCTTAGAAGGTTATATCTTGCACACGTGTTGGAATATCCTTGTACTTCAATACCAAAATCAATAGTCAGAGCAAACATGTCAGTTCCTTAAAAAAACTTGTCTGGTTAACTTCCTCAGATTTGATCTCCATTTAGCTTTTCCTTGCCAAAACTGCTGATTCTCACAGCTTGCTATGTGCAAGATGTCATGTAATGTTATGTAATATAGACATTTTTTTGGGTGAGGGAACTTATTTATTTATATCAAATAAGCAAAAGTTTGCTAATATGAAAGATGATAATGGTTCCAAACCCAACCGTTAATTGCAAAACTATAAACAGGTTTCCAGTCCCCCAGTTAACAACCATTAAGGTATTTAATGGGCCTGAAAACTTTCTAAGGTCGTCAATCTTTAACTTGATTTTGCTTTTGGTGTTTATGATTATAATTGCCATTTTTTACCTTGTTTAAAATGTTTCCTGAAACCTCTTGAATTGATGCAGGGGAAATTTGATTCTTACACTCTTGCCTGCATCAGACTTGCGCCTTTCATTTGTTGGAGATGATGGTCAAACTGAGAGACTGTTCACCTTAAGTGATGAAGTTCAGTGTGCTGCTGTTTCCATTGATGAGATCCCAGCAGACAATTCTGGACGATCTTTCCTTGTGAAGATCCCAGATGGCAGTGTTTTTTACTATTGGTGCTCGGAGAAATCAAAGCTCCTGGGGACTGAATTGCTCTCAAAGGTATTCATGGTTTTCTTGTTTGTAACTTTAATTTCCCTATGCATGATACTTGTTTCTATTACATATCTGGACATGAGCATGAATATATGGCTCTCCAAGGGTCCTCTAAATGCATGAAATTGAATATTCTCTTGTCAGATATATACTTATCCAACACTAATAATCAAGTCCAAGAAACATAGTTTACGGATGTTCATACCAACGGAGAAGTTCATAATTTTCTTTAATTTTACTTATTATTTAATCAGTTAGCATCTCCCAAGTTTTTAATGCTCTTTATCTTTATACTCTCATTAACAGATTTTGTTTGTGAAGTGTCATCTAATTTTACTTTTTTTTTCATGATAGATGAGGGATTTGATAAAAAGAAAACCATCAGTTACTGAATTAACTGGAATCAGCGAGTCACGACTAGGCTGCTTTGTATCTCAGCTTCGAGCCTATCTTGTTGGGTCAACAGTGAGTAATACACAAGCAAGTTATTCAGGTCCAGGTTCACCTAATTCTGTGCTCGACCCCATTGATTTGCACAGTGGACAATCTTCATCAACAACATCAAAATCTTCGCGATCCCGGCACTCTAGCAGTCAAGTACTCAAGGTGAATGCACTTTATCAAGGTAGTTTAAGTCCAAGATCAAGTTCTTTCAAAGAGGGTTTGACCCGAAACTTGTCTTCCTTGAGGAGCAATGCTAGGGATAAGGTTACGACGACGTGGAGATAACCATTTTTCAGTAAGTGAGAGCCTTACAATTGCTTCACCTATTACAAATGATTCCTCTGATGGCAACCAATCTGAAAACAATAAGCTTCCAGATGTCAAGAGTTATCCATTCCCTCCGAACTTCCTTGAATCACTAGGAAAAATTTCTTTACCGCCAACTCTAAGCCCGTATCGCAAATCTCTTCTTCAGGGCTGCCTGTCTTTTCTCCTTATTATTGTTGGTGCCCCCCAGGATCATTGACTCTGCAACACTCATCTGCTTCAGAATTTCCAAAATCGTCAATTGAATCTATTAAGCTTCCACCACTTTCTTCACTATTGCCAATGAATAGTGCCTCCAGCTTGTTGAAACCAACACCCCCTCGATCTAGCTGATGTCCCTTCGTTGGATTTTCCAGCTTTCCTCCCAGAACCATTAGTCCGACTGCCGATGGCAAGTTCACAACAAATTCCGACCTTCAATCCTTTGATTTGTGATCCCATTGTTCATATTCCGGTCATTGATGTTTGCTCTTCAGGAGGACAAAGTTACTTGGTTAGTGCCGGTCCCTCCCTTTCAACCACATTTCCTCCGTTACATCCACAACTCGTCAACTCCGAATCCGTGGTTGAAAAGGGTGCTAGAGAAACTCTTCGGCTGCTTATCAGTGGTTCAACACAGAGTAACCCTCCATTGATTGATGTATTTCCCGCAGTTCTAACCAGTGCTGACGAGAAAAAGGGTATCTTTGTTGCCGGGAGTCGTGGTCTATACAGTGGAACTAGAGACGTGAGCGTTATTGCCGAAGGCATTGCCGCTGTGAGTTTGGTCACACTTTCTTCCAGCTCAATGGTAGATTGCATTATAAAACGATAGCAGCAGCAACAACAGCAGCAGCCGTGACAATCCTGATGCAAATAAGCCAATTGGACCTAGTGGCTCAGATGAACCTTGTTCGAACAGTGATGGTGCTAAACTTTCAGGCTTAAGAGAAGAACGTATTGATTAAATAATCAATGTTTATTTTTCTTTTCTTTTGTTGTCTGAAAATGAAAAATTGTAGATAAATGTATCTGCAGTTTTGTCATGATTTAATTAGAGTCCCAATCTTTACCCATTTTAGGGATTTGCTTTCTTTTGTTAGTATTTTACTATTGTTGTTAGTGAGTTTGGTCAGTATAGCAATGTGGATAGGTTTTCCTGCATTTTCCACCACCGTCCAATCCTATTGCCTTTTTCCCGTCTTATTTGGACCACCACTTTGATGCCAAGTATAAAATAAATAATAAATATTCGAGTAACTATTATCAAAACAATTGGAATACATTCGATACAGAAAAACTACAAACCGATTAAATTGATTTCATATTTTATCCAAATATCATGTTTATTTGTCATAACGAATATGGAACTTATGATTTTTTTTAAATTACACCCTTCAAAAAATATATCTACAATACATGGAAAAGGAACTTAATATGAAAATTAGTCTAGCTTATATTTTTAATTGGATAATACAATGTATATAAATTGTTAATCACGTGGACATAGAGATTTGAACGCCTTTAAGTTCAAACCAATTGCGCTTAATTTGTTAAATTAATCGTTGGTTTGGGTGTTCTTTGTAATTTATAGTCATTGGCTCGTACGAGTTAAAATTGGACAATAAAAATTAAGTTGATTTTTCGTATTATAAAGGAAAAATATTACCACGTGCTTTATTAAAATTCTCATAAATCTAATAGAAGGAAAAAAGTGTGCATGAACAAGAAAACATACGAGCTGAGCTCGACCAAAGCTGTGTCAAAAACAACATGCATGGATTGCTCCTTGCTTACAATTGCCAAGACCGACGTTGGTGGAGCAGTGAACAGCGTCTCCCCCACAGGTTTGTCCTGAGCAACTTGTCCACCACAGTATTCGCATCCCGCCTAACCCAATGAACCTTGACCTCCGAATTTCTGGACAAGAGCTCGCGGACATCAACTAGAGTGTTCCCGCTAAAGCCTCTGAAGAACAATTGAGGATACGTTCAACCTCAATGTTATGTGTTTCCAGCTCTAATCTGTGAATACCCAACCTCCCTGCGTATTTCAGAACATTGTGTATCGCTCAGATTTCAGCTATCAAAACGGAACAATTCCCCAAACTCCATGAGAAACCAAAGAGACCCAACAACCGTGGTCGTCGCGGATAACCCCTCCTGGCTCCTGCAACTGCATGGCCAGTACAAATATTGCAAGCGCCGTCAGTGTCCGCCTTCAACCGGTCTCTTCCAAGTATCCTTTTTTTGGTTACGATGCTGCTGGCCAGAAATCTTCCTCGCCTTTGAGTTAACGTTGCTTGCATCGAATTCTTTGGCAATACGAATGCAACGAGCCAAAAGATTTTCCGTCTCCACAAAATGATCATCTAAAAGAACACTACATCTGCGCTTCCAAAGCTGCCAACAGATCGTGGGGAACAAGATATCCCAATTCAGATCAGGAGCAATACAATCACCCTCGATCCAAAGGTTCACCATAAGCCAATCCTCAAAGGATAATGTCATAAAAGTATCATAGCGTGGACAATTCAACAATCTATTTCAAATATTAGAAACAATCGGACAGAACCGTAGCACAGGGTCGAGAGACTGCATCCAGCTGGCAAACTTGACAGAAAGTTGAGTGAGAAAGGTGCCGACGAGCACGCTCCATATTCGTAAGCATACCAGAAACAAATGTTGTATTTCATGGTTTAATTCCGATTAGATTTTTTTTTCCATTCAAAAATTAACTTTCTCACACTAGACGAACATTTAATTTTTAAAAAATTAAGAAAATCATTTTAATAAATTATACAATGTCCCTTAAATCATTGGGTTGTTCTTGTTTTTATGTCCAATAAAAGTCATGTTATTGTACCGAAGCAAGTATTACAAATTCTACACCTATTTAAATAAGGTATAAATCACAAATATGTATCTAAAATATATTAAGTTTTTCATTTAGGCACATAAATTATTTTTTCATCAAAGTAAGTACCCTAAGTATATCACCTTTTTCATTTAGGCACCTAAACTATTTTTTGGTTAAAGTAGTTACCTATAGTATTTTTTTTGTCAAAATAGGTACCTAAAGTGTTTTTTAATCATTGCCACATGTCAACTTTTAAGAACCTAAAAAATATTTTAGGTACATATTTTGATCAAAAAGTATACTTTAAGTACTTATTTTGACAAAAAAATATTTTAAGTACTTAGATAACAAATGATATACCTTAAAGGATTTATATTCAATACACAGGCGGTGCAAACAAAAAGTTTTCATAAGCGTCTTAGTTTTAGGGGTTAATGTTAGAATTTAAGGTTTAGATGTTATGGGTTTAGGTTTAAGGGTTTAGAATTTAGGGGTTGTGGTTAGAATTTAGGGTTTAGAGTTTAGTGTAATATAATTAGAGATTTAGATTTTAACCTAGAAACCTTGAATTCTAACTTCAAACCCTAAATTCTAACCACAACCAATTAATTCTAAACCACTAAACCTAAAACCCTAACCTTCAAACCCTAAAATCTATCCTTAAAGCCTAAGACTAAAGCACCGGTAGAAACAAAAAGTTTTCACCGCCTGTGTATGAAATAATTATCTTATTTTAAAGAGAAAAACTTCAATACACAGAATGCGTAAACTAAAGTTTACACAAGCCTTCATAGTTTTAGGGGTTAGGGGTTTAGTTTAAGGTTTATGTTAGGATATTTGTTTTGATATAATAATTGAAAAATAGTTTTAGACTAAATTGAAAAGAATTCAAAAATGTTTTTAAGTCCAAACAACTTGAAAATAAGTTTGAGAAGTTTTTTAGAGGTTTTAGAAATGTTTTAAAGTAGTCAAACTACCGTTTTCAACACAGGTGTACCGATACGGTATACCCTGTATCGATACGGTTCAAGGGTTTCAACTACAGTGATTTTTCAGAACCGAAAAATCGTACTGATACGCCCCTAGGCATACTAATACGGATAGGGTCGTATTGATACGCATACATGTTTACCGATCCCTATTTAACTACCCCCAACGACTATTTCTCAACGGTCTTTCAAATTGTAGAGCGTACCGAAACAGACTAACCTGTACCGATACGGTTTGCCAAACAAACCAAGGCGTACCGATACGGTTAGCAAACAGACCAAGGTGTTTCGATACGGTTAGCAAGACTGAGCGCAACGACTAGTAGCTATATCGATACAGGTACATGCGTACCGATACGGTTAGGCAGCTAAGAGCTTAACGGCTAGTTTCCAAGAAGGGCGTATCGATACGTGTAACCCATGTATCGATACAGACACCTGCAGAACTGCATTAATTGCGGGAAATAGAGACTTCGACGGCTCCAATTCAATCCCAACGGTCTCCAATGGCTAGAAACTTAATTGGGAGTATTTAAGGACCCTTCAAGCTTCAGCAACAACTAATGATCTTCAAGTCAACAACATTATGATTGTAAAAGTGTCTTAGTGTTTAATTCTCATTCTTTCATAGACTACACTTGTTGAGCTTAATTGTTAATGTATGGCCAAGTGTATTAAGATTTGGGTGAGTGCTTAAAGAGTGCAAACATCAACCTTGTAGAGAGGAATTCTTGTTTGCTTTATTTCCTTTGTTTAAGAGGATTCCCAAAGCTTGGGTTGTAAGCTTTGGATGCTAGACTTGGTAATTGAGTCTAGGATTGTAAAGGTTGCCTCCTAAGCCTTGTAAAAGGGGAAGAAATTCATAGTAAATTTGGGAAATCCTTAGTGGAGAAGCTAAGGTAGTGGATGTAGGCTTTGGTTAGAAAGTTGAACCACTCTAAATCATTGTGTTAATTTTTCTATCTTTTTGCTTCCACTGCCAACACCCAGAAATCGACTTCTCCACCACTTGGCAAGCAATTTTGATTGAAGGAATTCGAGTTCAACAATTGGTATCAGAGCGATGCTCAATCGAGAAGGTTTAACCACCTATTGAGGCAATCCGACAAGCTCGACCAACAAACAAGTCAATCGACTTCCATGGCGTTATCCATCGACAAACCACCCTTTTTCAACGGTGACAAATATGCTTCTAGAAAACATAGAATGATGTTCTTCATGAAAAGCAAAGACTACCGTCTTTGGGACATAGTTGAAGATTGACCGTTCATGCCAAATCGGAGCAAGACGGAATGTAGCGCGGAAGATCGCAAGAAGATAGAACTCAATTACAAGGCCGTACACATTCTATTTTGTGCATTGGGCCCGGAAGAATATGCGAAAGTATCTTCTTGTGAGAGTGCCAAGGAGTTATGGAACAAACTTGAAGCAATCCATAAAGGGACAAATGAGGTGAAGGAGATAATGATTGGTCTATTCAACCTCGAATACGAAAACTTCAAGATGGACCCATATGAAGACATCAAGAGCATGTTCGACCGGTTCTCTACAATCGTCAATCAACTCAAAAGTCTTGGAGAAGAGATTCTGGAAGAAAAGCTTGTTCGGAAGTTGATTTATTCACTTCCCAAATCATGAGAGAGTAAGAAGACAACCATTATTGAAGTCAAATACTTGGAAGCTCAAGTTGAAGAGCTCGCAAGGTCTCTTCTCACCCATGAGATGATGTCTCTACCCTTGAAGAGGGAGAATGAGAAGATAATCCAAGAGCAAGGAATCGATGTCAATAACATTGCTCTACAATCCTCCCCAAGCCACCAAGAAGAATCAAGTAAGGAGGAATTGGCCCGATTCATGAAGAGCAACAAAGAAGAATCCAAGCATGAATCAAAGAAGAAGATGGTGGATTCCCCCAAGTGCTCGAAATGCAAGAAGGTGAGGCACACCAAATCCGATTGCCCTCGCTTCAACACAAATGGATCATCATCAAAGAAAGCATATGTGGCTACATGGAGTGATGAAGACTCCACCGATGAGGATAAGATAACCCACCTATGCATGATGGCCATCCAAGAAGAGGAGGTAACTTCTAACTCATCTTGTTCTAATTCAAATTCATATACATTTGATGAGTTGCAAGATGCCTATGACAAATTGGTTTTTGAGTTCAAAGCCTCATTTTCTAAAAAAAAAAGTTGATTTCTAAATTGAAAATTAAAAATGATTTGCTTGTGAAAACCAATTTAGAATTTGAAGCAAATTTAAAGGATTTTGAATTTAAAGTTTTAGATTTACAAAATTTGCTTCAAAATAAAGAAAAAGATCATCAAATTGAAGTAGATGATCTTAAGAAAGAAAAAGATTTGATTTCCAAAGAGCTTGAAATGAAAAACAATTTGGGAAAATCAAATTTTTATCAAAGACAATCTAGTGCCCCTAGATTTTTGAATGGAAAATGCTTTAGAAGTATTTGGGTCCCAAAATGACTAATTACTTCAACAAAAAATGATGAAATTGAAAAATGAATTCCTAAGGGGACTAAGTTATGTGCTACTAATGCCTATGGATCCAAAGCAATTTGGATACCAAAAATCAAATGATTATCTTTTGTAGGTGTGATGGAGCCTTGATCAACAAGTGATAAGATTGAGGGGGAGTTCTATGCACACAAGGAAGAACACTTAAAGAAGGAAGGCTTCACATCCTCCTTTTGGTTCAAGTGTGGCAAAATTAGTTGAATTTTATTTTAATTTGATTTATTTATTTATTTATTTTAATTCAACTAGTTTATCATAAATGTTGGGCTAACATTTGAATGTTGCTTGAGTAAGGGGGAGCCAATCTTAAACAAAACTTATTTTTGTCAAAAAAAAATTATTTGAAACTCTCCATTGTTATAAACTTTAAAGTTTTCAAACTTTGGTTTGAACCAGTTTTGATATAACAAAAAGGGGAGATTGTTTTAAAAAATTGAATTTTCAAATGAATAAGGGGGAGCTTATAAGATTTCCATCATTAAATCTCTTATTCAAATTTATTTTTACTAAGGGGAATCTCAAAAACAATTTTTCAAGTTGGTTTTATTATATCAAAAAGGGGGAGATTGTTAGGATATTTGTTTTGATATAATAATTGAAAAATAGTTTTGGACTAAATTGAAAAGAATTCAAATATGTTTTTAAGTCCAAACAACTTGAAAATAAGTTTGAGAAGTTTTTGAGAGGTTTTGGAAATGTTTTAAAGTAGCCAAACCAACATTTTCAACACAGACGTACTGATACGATATACCCCATATCGATATGATTTAAGGGTTTCAACTACAGTGATTTTCTAGAACTGAAAAACCGTACCGATACGCCCCTAGGCGTACCGATATGGATAGGGTCGTACCGATACACACACATGCGTACTGATCCATGTCTAACTACCCCCAACGGCTATTTCCCAACGGTCTTTCAAATTGTAGAGCGTACCGAAACAGACCAACCCGTATCGATACGGTTTGCCAAACAACCCAAGGCGTACCGATACAGTTAGCAAACAGACCAATGTGTTTCGATAAGTTAGCAAGATTGAGCGCAACGGCTAGTAGCTGTACCGAACAGGTACGTACGTACCGATACGGTTAGGCAGCTAAGAGCTTAATGGCTAGTTTCCAAGAAGGGCGTATCGATACGGGTAACCTGTGTATCGATACGGATAGCTGCAGAACTGCATTAATTACGGGAAATAGAGACTTCAACGGCTCCAATTCAATCCCAACGGTCTCCAACGGCTAGAAACTTAATTGGGAGTATTTAAGGATCCTTCAAGCTTCAGCAACAACTAATGATCTTCAAGTCAACAACATTATGATTGTAAAAGTGTCTTAGTGCTTAATTCTCATTCTTTCATAGACTACACTTGTTGAGCTTAATTGTTAATGTATGCTCAAGTGTATTAGGATTTGGGTGAGTGCTTAAAGAGTGCAAACATCAACCTTGTAGAGAGGAATTCTTGTTTGCTTTATTTCCTTTGTTTAAGAGGATTTCCAAAGCTTGGGTTGTAAGCTTTGGATGCTAGACTTGGTAATTGGGTCTAGGATTGTAAAGGTTGCCTCCTAAGCCTTGTAAAAGGGAAGAAATTCATAGTGAATTTGGGAAATCCTTAACGGGGAAGCTAAGGTAGTGGATGTAGGCTTTGGTTAGAAATTCGAACCACTCTAAATCATTATGTTAATTTTTCTATCTTTTTGTTTCCACTACCAACACCCAAAAATCGAATTCTCCACCACTCGGCATACAATTTCGGTTGAATGAATTCAAGATCAATAGTTTAGGGTTTAAGGGTTTTGGTTGTAGTGTTTAAAATTTAAGATTAGTAATTAGAATTTAGGGTTTATGGGTTAGAGTTTATTGTTTAGTTTTTTAGGGTTTAGGTTTGATAATTTAGGATTTGAATTTATAGTATAAATATGCAGCCTTGTGTAAAATAAATTTTACACAGCTTGTGTATCAAAATTAAACCCTATTTTAAATATCTATTTATGATATAAGTTTTTTTCTTTTTAAACAATTCTTACTTAAGGCAAGAGAAATTTGCTCGTAAGAGTATTGAATCCACAACTTAAGAGAGAGAAGAGAGTGTCATCTAATAGCTTTTAACCATTGCTCTAAAAAATATTGATAAGATCAAGCATTTGTACACACCAAACTTTAAATCTATGCCAACGAAATTGTAACTTAACATCAAGTTTTAACACTAAACTAATAAATGAATTAAATGAGTTGTTTTAGTGAAAGAGATAATAGTGTTCATCTTCAGAAACCTATATTTAAGCACTTGTATGTGCAAATTGTCAAAAAATAAAAAATATAAACAAATATCAACATATAATCATACTAATATATTAAATAAAACTATACTAACAAATCAGTTGTTATTGTGTCTCTAAAAACTTCACTGTTTTTAATTCAATAAAACATAAATTTTATAAAATTAATCAACTAAAATGTCATCAATTAGGTGTGGATATGTTCTTTTTTAAAATTTAAACTAATTTAAGAAGCTAAGTGGGTTTAGGAGCCTGTAGCTCAGTGGATAGAGCGTCTGTTTCCTAAGCAGAAGGTCATAGGTTCGACCCCTATCTGGCGCGCTTTCTTTTCCTTTCCTACTGCTCAAATAATTTTTTGGGTAAACTACACCGAACTATGGTTTTTTCCCTATTTTGGTCACCGAACTATTTTTTTGGCAAAAAAATCACTAACGTTATGTTTCCGTCTTATTTTGGTCACCGAACTATTTTTTTGGGCAAAAACATCACTAACATTATGTTTCCTTCTTATTTTGGTCACCGGCTGTTAAAAACTTAAAGGGTTTATTGACGTAGAATTTTATTTTATTTTTAAAATTTTTCATGTCATTTCTTCTCTCTCCTTGTAAGCAATATATGTTATTTTATAATATTTTTATTTAAACTAACAGGATAGTGACACGTGTCACTGCTTATTAGTGGAATAAAATGAATGAAAAATCAAGCCCTTTATGCAGCCAAAAAGATGGTGATACGTGTAACTGCCTATTAGTCGAATCTCTCTGGCTGCATAAGAGGCTTGATTTTTCATTTCTTTTATTCCACTAATAGGCAGTGACACGTGTCACCATCCTGTTAGTTTGAATAAAAATATTATAAAATAACATATATTACTTACGAGGAGAGAGAAGAAATGACATGATAAATTAAAAAAATAAAATTTTACGTCAACAAAACCGTTAAGTTTTTAACAACCGGTGGCCAAAATAGGAAGTAAACATAATGTTAGTGATGTTTTTGCCAAAAAAAATAGTTCGATGACCAAAATAGGAAGGAAACATAACGTTAGTGATGTTTTGCCAAAACAATAATTCGGTGACCAAAATAAAAAAAAAACTATAGTTCGGTGACTAATGATATAGTTTACCCTAATTTTTTTTGTCCCTCAGTTATTTTTAATTTTAAACTTAATCATTTGTAGTGCTCAAATTACTGTTTTGAAAACGGCGCCTGTAGCTCAGTGGATAGAATGCTCAAATTAATATTTTGGTCCCTATATTATTTCAAATTTAGATTTACTTTTTTTGTTTTAAATAATTTGATCATCCATTTTTTATAATGGTATTAATTAATCTGAATAATTATACAGTTAACTTATTTTTGATGTCGAGGTTTATCCCTATGTTTGAATGCATAATTTGATCCCATATTTTATAATGTCAATGCCATTTTCAATTTATGTGATTAAATCTCTACTTTAATTTTAATAGTAGTTTATTTTTTTCACTTTCGTTATTAATGCACTCTAAAACACAATTAACGTGATATATTGTTCACAAGGTATCACAGATGTGATACATTATCTAGACACGACCAATGTAACACGTTTTTAAAATAATCATAGAACTATCACTTCTTTAAATATTTTTAAAAAATATGGATAATTTTGTTGTACGACATCTAAAAAATAGTGTTACCCGTTATAACTAAAAATGTTACCAAAACGTATAATATTTTAGGTTGTAATTTAATATATTATCTGGACAAACTTATAATGTTATCCCAAATAATTTAAGATTTTACTACGTTTTGATAATCTTTTTACTTACAAACTAAAATATTTCTCATACCCAACCTAAAATATTACTCAGCTTAAAATATTATATATTTTAATAATATTTTCGATTACAATTTATCCACAATTTTTTAACTTTAGAGTAGACTGTCCTTTTGTTTTAAAATTCCCCCAGAAATATATTATTTGATACAACATCTTCCGTAATTCCCTCTTTCCTTCGATCATTATCATCATCCACGTTTTACTCCATCTATTCGCTGCAAAAATTCCAAATCTCCCACTTCCTTTGTATTTCTATTTCACCCCCACGAAGCCCATAAGACCTTTTTGACTCCTTTATATCTCTCCTTTCTATTTCACCCCTTCTTCTTCCGCTTCTGTCAAAGGCAAGTTTCAATTCCAAACCATTTTTGCTTTGCTTTATCTCACTATCTTTTCATCACTTTTGGGGGGTTCTAAGCTTTTTTCTAATTAGATCAGCTTACTGGGTTTTTTCTAATTAGATCGTGTTTTTTTAGAATGCTAGGAAAATGAAATGAGAATGAATCAAAGTTTCTATAGTGTCTGAGATTATGTAAAGGGCTTAGCTTTGTAGATTCTCATGTATTCATTCATTTTTCGAATGTTTTTTTTTCATCTATTCAAATACCCATATTGGAATGTGTTGAACACGAGTTTCGATTCGAACATTGTTGAGAAAAATTGAAGAGTTAGCTAGGCAATAGTGGCTCTATGGATTGCCATCAATGAAAATTAAACTTGTTAAAAGTTCTAAAATTTGTAGCGAATGTTGTTGATTTTGACATGATCTGATTCTGAAATGTGTTGTTTTGCTCTTTCTTTAAGCAGTTTATATAGTCACGTATAAGAGAAGTTATCGAATTAAAGCTGATCTGTGGAATCCTATAAAGAGCATTACGATTCGATCTAAAGCACATTTGAGCCATGTCGTTTACTGGTACCCAACAGAAATGCAAGGCTTGTGAAAAGACTGTTTATCCGGTGGAACTTTTGTCTGCGGATGGAGTTCCGTACCATAAATCTTGCTTCAAGTGCAGTCATTGCAAAGGGACTCTAAAGGTTTACTTTTTGTTGATGGCTTTCGATTGTTTTCTGATCATTCGTTGATACAGATGGAAAAAGAGTTGACATTACTTGTTTTGTACATTGATTAGGTTTAAAGAAAATGAGGCGTGATGTACCTGTTCCCGTTTATTACGTTTAGTACCTTTTACTTATGTTACTCGGATTTGTGTGTCAGTATGTGGTTTTCCAATCGCTGTTCGAGAATTTTCTGATCATTTGTTGATGTAGATGAAAAAATAGTTGACATGCTTGACTAGGTTTAAAGAAAATGAGGTGTGATGTATCTGTTCCCGTTTATTACATTTAGTACCTTTTACTTACGTTACTTGGATTCGGGTGTGAGTATATGGTTCTACAATTGCTTTTTGATCATTCGTTTGTAGATGAAAAATTAGTTGACACGCTTGTTCTGTACATTGACTAGGTTTAAAGCAAATGGGGTATTGCGTATCTGTTTTTCCATTTATTGCATTTAGTAGCAGCTTCTGGTTATGTTACCTCGGACTCTAGTGTTAGTATTAGACATAGATATGTTTTCAGTATCGGAATGTTTTTCTATATATTTTGGGGGTCATAGCCCTATAATCAATGTCCAAATGTGTTGCATATTGGTACTACAAGGATGTACTAAGGAGTGCCTTAGACATTACTTTTATCATAAAACAGTCCGTATGAAAAGAATTTTAAATGTTAATACATTTTAGAGAGAATATGTATTGTTCGAGGCTAGGTGAATGTGAGTTGTTGACATGATAGTTTATGTTTTGACCGGCTTTATTGATTGAATTGTAGTGAAGTTTCTGCCTCTAACTTGGCATATTGTATATATCTCCAGTTGGCTAATTACTCCTCAATGGAAGGCGTTCTTTATTGCAAACCTCACTTTGAGCAACTCTTCAAGGAGACGGGTAGCTTCAACAAGAATTTCCAGACACGTATGTATCCTTGACCTTTCCAGATAAAATCGTTTGTCTGATTCCTTTATAATTTCGATATGTTGGTTTAAAATGCCATTAATCTTATTGTTAGCAGCTGCAAAGTCAGCTGAGAAGTTAACTCCCGAGCTGGTAAATTTCTGATGCAAAAAACACATTTGGTGATTAGATTATCGAACTTACTGGGTTTGATAGGTTATTGGATGTTCTTGCTAATTCCTAATAATAGCTTGTTTTGACTGCAGACGAGGTCACCGAGCAAAGCTGCCAGCATGTTTTCCGGGACAGTTGAAAAATGTGCTACTTGTGGCAAAACTGCATATCCACTTGAGAAGGTAGAGTTCCAAGGTTCCAATAAGTCTTTTTTTCTTTTTGTTTTGGGTGAGAGATGTATCTTTTCTGCAATTGTGAGACTTCAATTTCTAGCTCTGTCTTATGAACTCGGGTGCAGGTGTCGGATATGATTACATGTCCAAAACTAGTGTCAGTTTCTTCCAGTCTGTAATCAACTGCTCCGATAAGATTAGTAATGTCGTCACGCTATAAGTGATTCTTTGTTTCTTTATGAATCCGACTAACCTAGAGCTTGGCGTTAACTTGATCTGTTTATATCCGTGTCTATCAACACTTGAGCATTATGAAGAGGTCAAATTGTTGAGATTTCCTTAAAACTACCGTCTTATACATTTTAATATTTAATTCTGCAACTTTATCTGTTATTGACATCATTGAAATGTGTATTAATGTGCTCGATTCGTCTGTACAATGATCTTTACTTCTGTAACTCTATCTGTGTCCCGATTTTTTGACAGGTAACCGTGGAAGGACAGTCTTACCACAAATCATGTTTCAAGTGCTCTCATGGTGGCTGCTCTTTAAGTCCATCAAATTATGCAGCACTTGAAGGCATTTTGTACTGCAAACATCACTTTTCCCAGCTCTTCAAGGAGAAAGGAAGCTACAATCATCTTATCAAATCTGCATCGATCAAGCGTGGTGCTGCATCCATTCCCGACGCTTGAATACCTTTGCTCTTTCCTTTTGTGTGTGTGTGTTTGCTGGTGTGATTTCTTATCGATCTCTCAGATTTATGGTCAGGAGGGAACCGGGAAGAAAAAAAGAATTCTGGTTCCTCTTGGTTTGCTTTCGGACATTAATCTGCAGTTAAGCATGGTGTTTGTTTGATCTATGTAGAAGTGAATGTTGTAAAACAACTCGTTTCAAGGTTTTATCAAATTCAGATTGTTTCAGTACAAATTAATATTTATATACAATTATAAAAAAATTATTAATTAAAAAATCATTTTTAATACTAATAATGAGCCATCAGCGCAGTTTATATATCGAATGAATATTTTTAGCTATGTTCTATTTTAAAATATTTTAGGGTAAATTACAAGAATGACCACAACTATAAACAGATTTTATTTTGACCACCTGTCACTTAAATTGATATAATTAAACATTTGATTACTGTTATATACATATTTTATCTTAAATTTAATTTTTCAATCAAATAACTTTTCTCTTCTTAATTTTAATTTATTTAGCTAAATATTTGTAATCGGATGAAGATTTTCTAATCCAAACATAGCTCCAACGGGATTTGATCTTGGGTTACAAGGGAGAGTAAGGGAATAAATATTCTCGAATCGTTTTCGGTGTTATTTTATATGTTACAACATTAAATAAATACATAAACTCTACACTTTAAATTCTAGACCCTATACCTTAAATTTTAAGTCCTAACTTTAAACTTAATTTCATTAGTATTGTAACATATATAAGACACCGAACAGAAACAGATGAGGTAGATCCGACCCTTTAGTCAACTTAGATTTTACATTTTTATTCAAGGTTATGTTCTCAGTGATAATTAAGGAGATAACAATTGTATTGGAGAGAAAACTTATTTGAACTCGAATCTTCTAAAATAAACATATATCTTTTTCACTGAGACCCCTCATTGAATAACACTAAAACAAATTAATCATTTGAAATAAATTAACAATATATTGTATATAGTTTAAGGGTAAATTTTTTAGACACAGGCTATGTAAAATTAATTGTACACAAGCCTGCATATTTATACCATAAAACTCAAATCCTAAAAAACTAAATCCTAAACCTTAAACTATATACGCTAAATTCTAAACACTAACCTCAAATTCTAAGTCATATAACATAAACCTTAAACTTTAAACACGAAATTAGAACTTTAACCCTAAAATTAAAAGGCACGTGTAAACTAAAGTTTACGCATGCTGTGTATCAATTTTTTTCATAGTTTAACTATACTTAATAAACTATTATACCATTATTATAAAAAAACTATTATACATAGCATTATATTATTTTTTTTAATAAAATATAATAAATTTATTTTAAATATTAAATAATATTTTTTATAAAAATAATAAAAATTATTAAATATATTAATAGTTTTTTTTTTTAAATACTAATAGTTCATTCAAATATTATGGGTTTATAAACAATATAGGTATGAAACTCACTGATTCGTAAACGAACCCCTATTCCAACTGGGTCGGAAGATGACGAACTCACTCCCCGACCTCCATAGCCATCTCCCTCAGTAAGTTTCTTCTTCTTCTCTCTTTGCTCTCTTTTTCCATTTAATTTAAAATGTTTTCATTGCATTTTTTTTTTGCAGATTAGCGAAGCAAATCCTCGACTCACTCTTGAAAACGCCATATACTCCTCATGAAACATCCAGAATCTCAACAAAATCAACGCTCCAATCTCTTCTCTCAACAGAATCATCACTCCAAGACTTCGTCTTAGCTTGCGCATTGCTCTCCGCTTCTCGCCCCTCCAATCACGAGCTTCTCATATGGATCCCCGACCACATTTCGACCGCCGCAGAAACAGCCTTTTCCGACCTCTCAAAAGCTTACAGCATTCTAGGCGGCGAGAAGCCAAATTTGGCGGCGGAATTAATGCCTGAAATCGTGCCAGTTCTGAAGGACAAGATTAAGGAGAGCTCCATTGACAAGAGTGATGAAACGGACGAGTTTTCCGCCGCGTCGGCTAGGGCTCCCGTAGATTTCGCCATTTTGGCTGCTTATCAATTTAGATGGTTCGTTTCTAAGGTATTTTGTAAATTATAAGTTTAATTTTCTCAGAAATTCTATTTTCTTCTCTTTTATTTAAAAAGAAAATTGGCATTTATATTCCATCTTTTTTGTAGATTGAGTATCCGGATTTAGATAAAATGGTGAACTTGGTTATTCCTTGTGCATTAACTTGTCTTGATCACTGGTCACCGGAGGTGAAAGTAAGCAACTTTGTAATTTTTAATGTTTTTTTATTATAATATTCTTGAGATTAAGAATTATGTTCCTTTTTTAATGGGAATTGATTATGTTTAGGGGCAGGGGATGATTAGCTTTATACATGTAGCAAAAAATGTGAAAGCAGGAGCGCTTGATTGGTATGGAGACGTGATTCTTGATGCTTGCTGCCAGAACATCGCCTCTGCTGATGAGATATGGCAGTATGTTGTAGAGATGTCGGTTTTACTTGTTACTTGCATTCAAAGAGATGATCCCCGTAGTCTGTGGTATACTTGTTTTCTTTGTCTCTTTAATGTCTTGATCGTGTTTATTAACTAAGTTTAATATGCTCTTATTAAGCAAGATAATCTTAATAATCCCTGTAGTTTGCACTATTGTTGTTTTCTTTGTCCTTTTAGCATCTTGATTGTGTTTATTAACTAAGTTTGGTATGCTCTTATGATGCACGATAATCCATGTAGCTCATGGTATGGTTGTTTCCTTTGTCTCTTAAGTGTCTTTTTTGTTTTTGTTAAATTAAGTTCAGTATGCTCTCATGATCCATGATAATCCCTGTAGGTTGTGGCACACTTGTTTTTCGTCTCTTTAGTTTAGTGTCTTGATTGTGTTTATTAACTAAATTTAGCGTGCTCTTATGACACAAGATCATCCCTGTAGCTTGAGATATGGTTGTTTTGTTCACCTTAGTGTCTTGATTGTGTTTGTTAACTAAGTTTGGTATGGTCTTATGATGCAATATAATCCCTGTAGGTTGTGGTATACTTGTTTTCTTCGTCTCTTAAGCTTCTTGAATGTGTTTGATAACTGAGTTCAGTATGATTTGATGATGCATGATAACCCCCGTAGCTTGCAGTATAATTGTTTTCTTCATCTCTTTAAAATATTAGTTGTGTTTGGTAACTAAGTTTAGCATGCTCTTAGAATCTCCGTAACTCATGGTTTACTTGTTTTTTTCAGCTCTCAAGCATCTTGATTGTGTTTGTTGATTAAGAATAATATGGTCTTATGATGCAAGATAATCCTCGTATGTCGAACTATACCTGCTTCCTTTGTCTCCTCAGTATCTTGATTGTGTTCATTGAATAAGTTTAGCAAGCTCTTATTATCTCATGGTAGAGAAAACTTTTTGCACAATTATGGTGCAGCGAATAATTATGGACTCAAACGTCTTATTAGGGGAATTAGGGAGAAAATTTTACGAAGTTTTATCAATTGACCTATTGGATTTCAATAAGGGACTTTCAGATCTGGGAATGAGGCTATATGCTTGGTCTTAGTTATGAAGTTTTTCATTTCAGAAGATTTGTTGTTGCTTTTGATCAATTTCTGACCTTTTCTTAGCCTACTTGTTTAGATGGTTGTTTCTTGATACTTGTAGCTGGCTTTACTTCATTCATATCTCAGGCGTATACTTCATAATTGTTATTGCGGTGGTACTGGATGTCGTGCTGGCTAGTTCTTTATTTTTCATTTGCATTTTATCTAGCTTTACTTCATTCATATCTCAGGCGCATACTTCATAATTTTTATTGCGGTGGTACTGGATGTCGTGCTGGCTAGTTCTTTATTTTTCATTTGCATTTTATATAGGTTTGAGAAGATCCTGACCGAGATGTTGAGCCATTTGGAGCGACAACCAAGAAATAGAGAACGACGTATTGCATGGCTTAAGTTTATTGAGCCAATCTTCAATTCTATGAGCCTTTTGTTATTAGTCCATTTTGGGCGTATTTTCCTAGTACTCTTCCAGTGGCTACAAGTTGATGATGATGAAACAGTTCTACTGGTAAGATTATTGTATCTTCTTGTTCGTCAAATTTCAGTTTAATTCCTGGTTCAAAAGTTTACGAGAACAAATCATTCCATTAAAGTCTCATTGTTCTGCAGGTTCTCAAACGACTTAATACAATTGTCCGGTTAACATGGATACGGAAGTCACCATACTTTGAAAGGTAAACTAAGTACATATACTTTGGGTTTGCATTTGATTTATAGCTAGGTGGTTGAATTGTTCAATGGAAAGGAATATTGGTTTGTTTGATCATTTTTAAGCGTTTTAAATAGTTTGTAATAACACAGTGAGTGATGGCTCAAATAATAATAGAAAAAGTGAAATAGAATGGAGATTTTCTTAATGTCGCCTTGTTTTAGGAATTTCAATCATTTGAAGTCTTCTGTGAATGATAAAAAGTCCTATAAGCCTGCTCTGATTCTTCGTCTGAAGTTGTTCATTGTGAACTCCAGTTCAAGGAGATTCTATTAATTAACCACTCAATCACTGTGAATTATTCAATAGACTTCCATGGTTTTCAATCTTGTTCATATCCTTTTTTTTCCAGATTGGTAGATGAACTTGTTGTATTATACAAAGAAGCAGCACTGAGAAAGGCGCGCGAAGAAATTCGAACTGATATTCTTAGACTACTAATCATGCTTCAGCAGTAAGTCAAAGTCGAAATCTCGAGCATTTTCTAAAATCTTTTTCCCCCATGTTTATAATCCCTCTTTTTTTCTGTGTAATCGCAGATGCAAAGGTCAGTTTGAAACAGCCTGGAACAAGCACTGCAGCGATCCAAACTTGACCACCCTCGATCATAATCTATTAACGAGCAGAAATCACTATCTACAGAGCGGCCATCCAAAGTTAGAGACAACCAAGCCTACAGAGGGGAGTGAACTAAAGGTAGAGACAACGGAGCCGGAGAAAATCGAAATTGATGATTAAACTGAGCTTAAGTTGGAGATGAAGCCAGAGCCTAGCCAAAAGAGGTATAATAGAAATTGATGAAACTAAACTTCATATAAGCAAAGACGTAGACTTGTACACAACATTCTTGTGTAAATCTCTGGTCAGTGTTTAAGATTTAGGATGTGAAGATTTTTATAGGAAATAGTAGGTTTAATGATGCCATGCTTAATGATAAAATGTTGAGATGAGCAAATACCAACAATAGTTATTTGGGAGTTTGTGAATGCCTGAATGTGAAGGGTATGGATATTAAGGATTCTTATCTTTCTAAGATTGCATCATGATCATCATACTTCTCAACGCTTAGAGGAAATGGTATGTTTAATGATGTCATGTTTAGTGATAACATACACACATGCAACCTTTGACATGATGAAAAATACCAAATAATAGTTTTTCACTCTTTGTGGAATGTAAAGGATATGCAAATAATTGGTTCTTATCATCCTAACATTGCATGACCATCATGATGGCCATGATCATCATACATGCATAATTGATCCATTCATACAAAGGCTATTTAACACATTAAACAATAGAATCGTAACTTTGAGTTATCTTTGCCATTAATAATCAAATATAGGAACTGTAAACAATAGATCAACTGTATAAAAGACCAATTCTACAACCTTTTTTCCTGAAAGAATGAAACATAAAATGGTAATTCCTCTATTTTCTTTTACTAAAATCCCAAGGCTATTGACGATACAAAAGAAAAACCAGTTTCCCAGGCTTCCCGGGAAAAAGAATATCTATGGATCGGAACTGCAGTGTCGTATGCTACCATGTGACTGAAAAACATTATCAATGCCCTTGCACTGAAGGAAACAACATATATGACAATCTTATACGTAGACAACGTCTCATTTGCTTCGTTTCTTGGCTTCACTGTAGAGTATGACCCCAAAAACTGTGAGTGTATAACCGAGCATTCCGGTAACAGAGACTGGATTTCTGAAAATTAAAATTGAAACCACCACAGCTACTGCTCCTTTTGCATTTCCTAGAACCTGCAAGAGCAAACATCTCAGTACCCATACCATACATCGGTCGTTCCTCTCAAAACTTCATAAAGAAGCAACACTCATAGGAACTACTTTGGTTGGTTATATAAACTAAAAGATGGTTATGTTCGTAATTTTATGAGTTCGAAGCAATCAAAACCTTTACAATTACTTTCTTGTTTGATAAGTGTACTCATGTTAATTCCATTGCAGAAAGAAGTAACTAACCCTTGTAGTAACTGTGCTGGTAACAAGCAACTAAATGATCGATACTATTTTGCTCGAATGATTGAACAAAGTGCAGTTGTGTTAATGCAATTCCATATAGTATAAAACATTTATAGAATCCGCCTTAAATTTTCAAAGAAAAGATGCAAAATAAATGTAATAAACTCTTAAGAAGCAGATGCATGACTTACCTGCAAAGTTAGGGCGCTGGTGTGTTTCGTGACCAAAAAGTTGGTCAAATTCACAAAATATGCTAGTGCTGAATTGAATAGTAGATACCAAATGATCTTGACATCATCACGGGCAAGAGCGAGGGTGATCTCAACCACGTTCTTCTCCATGATGAGTGTTGCCGGAAGTAGAAATACGACAGCTATAGGGGCCATGTAGAGGAGGAGGTTCATGGAATTCAGCTTCTCTCTAAAATAAAATTACAAAAAAATTTCAGTGCCAGTTTCCATTCTTCGAACTAAAGCAAACCTATTAAAAACTTATGCCATCAACCATAGAAGCAGAAGCAGAAAATCTCCTCACCCTTCGGACGAAAGCAAAATTCCTTGTAAAACTGACTTGAGAGCACGTGCAGCTGTAGCTGAAATGCACATGATAAACCCGAACAGATGGAAACTTGGTTCGCCCTATGGCCATTGAACAATAATGTAAAATAAGAACCGGATTAAGAAAATGAAACGACACAATGTGAATAATGCAGAACATGATTTAAGTTTATAATAGATAAAGAGGAACAGTGAAGGTTTTCAAATCAAATGAGGAGCATAATCCAGCTATATAGCTCCGATTCTTCATTGTATAGAAGAACCAATGTCCAACACTCATGTCCAAGTGCAACACATATCACGACATGGTATTGGGATATTATCCGCTTGTCGTACAGGATCAAACACTTAGACTTGAGTCCGAGTAACATAGAATATCAGACTAAACACTTGTTTAATGCTACAATCAACATATGATATGTGAAATGCATGAACAAATGAGGAAATTGTATATACAAAGAACCATTGATGAACCATAAACAACAAGGTTTTCATATCAGAATTAAAAGACTTAATCATACATTTGAAACCAAGAGAAGAGAAAAGACAATCCACAAATCAAAACCATTACGAAAAACATCCAAATTAAGCAAACAAATTATTCATTTTCATACTAAGTTACTTGGACTCGGCCGTGAACACGGTGCGGTTAGATTTTTTTCCAAGTATTTGGAATATTGTGGGAGGCCATAGCCACAGGTTCCAAATAGCAAAAGTAACCCAATTTAGAGCAAAATAAAGCAAAGCCAACTTCCAAATTCCAATCAAATCTTCAAGAAATCCCCTAAAAAAGCTATCATTTACAACAAAAGCATACAAATCAAAACAAAATGAAGCAAAACCAATTCCCAAACTTTACACTAAAAACCATATCAAACCATCAAAATAAAGCAAAACAACTGATTAAATAAAAAAGGGGAAAAATACATACGCCACTGGCAATGATAACCCCAGTAACAACAGGAACAAGAGTAAAATAAGTAAGCCAAGCTTCCCTCTTCAATGTCATCAAGTAAGCGAAGACAGCAGTGAAGAACGGCGTCGTAGCACCAACAGCCTGATTGAAACTAACCGGCAAATACCTCAAAGAAATGTTCCCAAACACCACCAACACACAAAACACAAAGCTCAAAGCCGAGATCTTGAAGAACTGAACCCTAGATCGAATCGTTTGCATTGGAACCATCTTCATCCACGCAATCGCTATGTAGCTCAACAAAGAACAAGCTGTCATGTGACACATGGTTAAGAAGATTGGGTACTTGAAGCCGTAATTGCTTAGTAAATATTTGTTCAACAGCAATACACCTATGTTGGATGTGTACCAGGCTGATACCAGCCCGATCGTGAATAATTTCGATTGGTTTTTCATGGTTTTCAGAATCTGGGTATCTTAATTTGGGTGTTAAAAAACTGGGTTTTGAGAGAAAATGGAATCTGGGGGTTATACGAAGGTTGATCTGAGTGGAGTTTGGAATATTATGGGTGTTTTGGTGTGGAAAATGGGGGTTTAGAGATGATTTGAGGGAATTAGCTTCCATGGATCCTACTCAAGTTTCTCATTACAATAGCAATGAATCCCAAAGAGAAGAAAAATGAAAAAATTGGACTTGAAGAAATGAAAAGGAAGAAGTAAAGCAATAATGTTATGGAAATAACTATGGCTGCCTCTCTGCAAATTTTCTCTCTGAGAAAACGAAGAGACTAATTTTAAACCAGATGAAGTAAACGCGTTTGTGTTATATTTATTTATTTATTCATAGGGAAGCTGAACACTCAATTATAGGATTGATTTTAATTTAACTAATATATTTTTAATTGTGGTAATTTGACCACTTAATTATGTAAATAATCTTAATGTAAAAATAAAACTGATATAATTATATATTTAATTATTTTTATTTATAATTTATTAATTTGATCTTAATTTTAATTTAATAAAATAAATTAATTATTTAATTAGATATGACATGTGTCACTACTTTAATGAAGGACATTCATTATTTTTATTTACTTTAATAAATTTATTTTTCTCCTCTAATTAAGTAGTGACACGTGGCACCTGATTGAAGAAAGAAAGATAAAAGTATTGAAATGACCCTAGGCAAATTCAAACTAACATTCCCTTACTGCCAAGGCAATGTGTTTACCACTAGACCAAGTATAGCTTTGTGATATAAAGTATAAAATTTAATATATGTGTTATTAGTTATAAATGCAAGAAAAATGAAGTAAATGTAGTTTTAGGAGACTCGGACACGACACACTTATGATGCATAAAAATATATAATTCAATTAAATAAATCTAATAATTAAATTAAAGTTAACAATATTTTGTATATATTTTAAATTATAGTTAGTGCACGATTTAAAATAAAAATAGTTTTAAAATTTTTGTATTTTTAATATAATTTCAATATAATTATATATAATAATAAATTAATTAATTTTTTAATAAATATTAAAATTATTAATTAAGTTTAAAAAATCAGTTTAATTATACGTAAAATTATAAAAATAGATCTGAAAATAAAAAAAAATCTTAAATTAAGTTTAAATATACAAAAATATTAAAATCATTTTTATTTTAAATCGTGCACTAACTATAATTTAAAATATATAAAAAATATTGTTAAATTTAACTTAATTATTAGATTTATTTAATTAGGTTAGATATTTTTATGTGTCATAAGTGTGTCATGTTCGAGTCTCTTAAAACTACATTTACTTCCTTTTTTTCCTGGCATTAACAATCATATAACATATATATAAAATTTTGTATTTCATATTACAAAACTATGCTTGTCCTAGTGGCAAATGTATGCCAATAGCACTAGGGGAATGTTGGTTTAAATTTTCTTAGGGCCATTTTCAATGCTTTTATTTTTCTTTCTTCAATCAGGTGACATGTGCCATCACATGATTAGAGAAGGAAAATTAATTTATTAAATAAAATAAAATAGCTAACGTCCTCCAATAAAGTGGTGACACGTGTCACCGCCTAATTGAATAATTGATTTATTTTATTAAATTAAAATTAGGACCAAATTAATTGATTGTGTAAATAACGTGACTAAATGTGTAATTATATCAATGCTATTTAACAACCACATCAGCCTCTCTGTTATGTTTTAACGATAGCTGGTCACATTAAGACTACTTACATAGTTTAGTGGTCATATTGCCACAATTAAAAGTATAGTGATCATATCGAGACCAACCCCATAGTTGAGTTTTCTTTTGAGTAGTTTACTTTGTATCTATTTTCTTTTGTTTTATAATTAATTAATTAAGGTTAAATTCTTCTCTTAGTCCTTTTACTATGCATAAGTCGTTGATTTAGTCTTCAAATTATACTTTGGTCATTTTTAGTCTTATACTTTTAAAAAGAAATTAAAATTTTGATCGTGAGCTAAATACTAACCCTGAAAATATGTTGAAGTTAAATTTTGGTATTAATCCCTGTAATATGTGTAAGTTTATATTAAGGTCAAATTTATCATTTTACCTTATAAGTTGTAAATTTAGTCTACGTATTCTAATTTGGTCAATTTCAATTCCTCTACTTTTCAAATTTTGAAATGTCAATACTGAACTGTACAATACAGAAAATTATCATATGAGACTGACTCACCACGTCATCTATGGTCACAACCAATAAGGTTCATCCATATTATTTTTTAAGGTGAATCTTCACCTCTTTCCTACATGTAAATAGAGAATAGGAAGTTACTTGAAAGTTATTTTGAGTTAGATGAACCTTATTAGCTGGAACCACAGATGATGTGGTGAGCCAGGTTCATCTAATAATTTCTCATACAATACAAAGATAATATGACAAAATTGCAAGGCCTTAAACATTCAAATAGGAATACATAAACTAAATATATAACTTGCATATCATACATGAACCAATCACAGAATTTGACTTAACAAATTGCATAACTACTATTTGAGTCAAGACTAAATTTTAAATTTTTAAAAGCATAAGAACAAAAAAATATCAAATTAGAGTAAATGGATTTAATCCACAACTTATGCATAATACATAGACAAATAGAAAATTTTAAAATACATTTAGTTTCTATTCTCCATTTGATTATTTGATTCAGTCGCATTATCTCTATGTTATTTGATTTAGGACTAAATTTACAACATTTAAAAATTAATTAAAGTATAAGGACTAAGTCTAGAGTTTACACATGGTATAAGGAGTAGTCACATAATTTGATTGGGTTTTGATTAATTAATGAGGATTGCTTTATTCCAGCATTTTTAATTTATTTCAATTTTTTTGTCTGGGTTCGATTGGAAAGTCAAATGTCAATAGTTATATATATATCAAAGGAAACGTATGGTATATGACTGTATGGAAAGGAGAAATTGAACAAGTTTGAGAAATTTCTTTAAAAGACGCTCTCTTTTTTTCATTTTTACTTTTCCGGCTTGAAAGCACTTGTAATTAATCCAATAAATTATGTTTACATAAATAAATAAAAAAATAAAGTTTTTTATGCATTTAGTATATATTTGATACACCATACTATCATAAGAACATAATAGTACTTAATACATTAATTAATTGATAGTAGTGGAGGTTTTGGCTTAGTGAGACCCAGTCGGATATTTATTAAGACTTGAACATGTGCATGCATGTCTTTCACTTGATTTTGAAAAACAGATAAAGCCATCTGCATACAAGACATGATCTGCACAACAAGATTTATGCTTCTTTTTATATATATTTTGGAAGAAGCAACATGTCTATACATCGGTTTTTACCGGCTCAATGTTCTCCGATTCATGCATACGCCAACAATTCACGATTCAACCTTACTCTCCAGTCCGGTTTTATTCCATGCAATACGTGAGGTGATTTAAGATAACACTAGACCAATCCTGCTATTCAGTTCCATAAATGATACCAAAGCTCCAAAGTACAAAGAACAAACTACCGGAAAATCTTGGTAACAAAAAAACATGTCAACAAAACTACAGTCTCTAATCCACTATCATTTTGACCAAGTTTACAGAAACAAAGTGAAAATATGGAGTAGCTCGAGTCATTGTTCAAACGCTTCGAACATTTAGACAACTGCAAGGAAAGAAGAAAATTGTGAAATTACAAGAGGATGAATGAACAAAGTATAGCTCAAAGAGAATAATGTTTCATGAATTGTCTTATGTTTTCATAAGGTGAACTCTTGTTTGAAAGAACATCTTAGTATTAGTGCAACAATAATAGGGCAAAACAACAATCTAAACATCCAAGTAGAATAAACGATGAAAAAAAATATCATAATGAAGATAGCAACAAACAAGGCTACTGTAATACCCCAAGATTTGTACTGTGACTAAAATGCAAAGAACTAAAAGTTGGTGGTTTTAGTTCAGTGATTAAAACGTAAAAATTCAAAGTTTGGTGGCTAAAGTGAAAAGTTAGGAAAAGTTTAGGGACCAAGATGATAATTTCCCCATTAAGTAATTTTATTCAGTACCTTAATGTCGAATTAAGTACCTTAATGTCGGTTTTTAGAATTAAGATGGAAAAAGGTACTAATATTGGATCGAATATGATTGTTAAGCGTGCCCAGTTCAGAGAAATTTTATGATGGGTGACTTCCGGGAAGGTTCCACAAAAGTGATTTTTATAGATATTTTGAACTCAGTAAGAGTAGAGAAGATTCGTATGGATTAAATTCGATAGTTCGAAAAAGGGGTAAATCGCAGTAGAAGTATTTTATGAATATCAGTATATCGGATCGAATCAAAATTTCAGAGGTTGAATCAAAATGCTATAGAAACGTAATGGAATATTATTTTGGGAATATTCTATTCTAGCTGGTTGGATTCCAACTAGTTTGGATGGATTTTTACTAGTATGACAAACTAGTAATTATTAAATTAGTTGGAGGACAAAAGAGACTTTTCACCCATATTTTATTAAGGTAATTGATTATTTTTGAATAAAATAATATATGTGTCGGAAGATGATTAGTCATAATTCAATGCTAAAGTGATCTTTTGACTATTAAAGATTTTTATTATTTTAATATGGTTAAATATTATGCCATTTGGCATAATAAAAGACCAAAAATTTGCAAAAATCATCTTCATCTTTCTCCATAGCTGCCGCATGCTTCATCTAGGTAAGGGGGGAAATTTTGATTCAGTTTTTAAGCTTCTTGAGTTAGATTTGAGCTAGAGACATGAAACAAGAAAATAATTTCCATGAAATTTTCTATCTTTTAGTATAATTTTTACTTAGTTTCCATGTCTCTAAGGTTGAGTTTGGTAATTAGGGTTAATGAAGAGCATGATGAAATTTTGAGTTTTAATAGTTTTTCATGTTGGAGACATGCTTGTGGTGTTGTTTCTATTGTTTAAATGTTGAAAATTCCATGAAAAACCTAATAGTGACTATTCGGCTACAATGGAAAAATTAAGGGAAATTATGACAAAAATTTGTTTGATGTTGGAAATGATGAGAATGATGTTAGATTAGTATGATTTTGATGTTAGGATGAAGAAATACCTATGTTCTTGAATTATGGAAAAATTAGGGTTTGAGCCAAGTTTGGAATTTTAAGGTGCTAATGAAGGAAGAATGGTTAAATATGATGATATAAGTGGTTTGGAATAAAAATCTCTAATTATTTGACATTAGGGACTAAGTTGAAAATTTTGGAAAGTTTAGGGACTTGATTGTTGAACTTGTTTTTGAAGAATATTGGGTTGAAAAATCAAGTTAGGTGATTTGGAGGTTGATTTTGAAGTTTATTCTAACTTTTGGACCATTTCTGTGAATTTCAGAAAATTCAAGGACCATTATGTTAATTTTTAAAGTTTGGGTCCTAAAGTGTGTATGGTGAGAATTGTAAGGATTTGGCTTGAAAATGATGTTTGGAGGCTTAAAAGTGTCCTTAGGGACTAAAATGTAAATTTTGGGAAAAGTTGGAAATTTAAAGAATAGTTCAAAAAATATTGGTTTGAATATAGAAATTTTATCGGATCAATTTTTTTGTAAATAATGGATAGTTATTCATTTACTTTCCATTATTTTATATAGATTGAGTATGTTCTAACATATGCTTTAAAATTGTATATGTTATTTTTATGTAGATACTGATAAAGATCAAGGTCGTACTAGTAGACCGGGAAAAGAAAAAATTCGAGATTAATCGAATAGTAAAAGGGGGCATTGCAAGGCAAAGGTGAGTGCATACATGTTTTTATAATGTATGTTAGTAACATACATATTATAGGAAGACTTATGATAAGTCGACCTAAAAAGATAATTATTTTTGAAAGCATAATATGTTTTAACATGATACTTGAATTTATTTATTTTAATTGCAGCATATTATGAATGTTAAAGTACATTTTGGAGTATGAACTACTCTAGTGTGAATGTTTTTTATATGATATGGTTATTGAATATATTTGGAATGCTGGCTATTATTGCAGGAAATGTTTTAATGTTGCCTTTGGTAATAGAATTATGAGTTAGACAATATTGTGGTATACCATTATGAGTCATATTTGTTATTCGACATGTCGCTCGTATTCGACACTTTGTGTCGCTTGTATTTGATACTTTATTGTGTCGTTTGTTTTCATTACTTTATTGTGGCGCTTGATTTCGAATGGCGCTTGTAAAGGATAATACTTTTTAGTACTTGACTCGAATATTAGTCACTAGAAAGTTACCTTGGGCTATATGATTCACATGATAAGTATGCTTTATGTTAAAGAACGATATGATATACCTTCTTGTATAAATATTCTTGCATATTAAAGTAGGTGATTTCAAAGATGATCATGTTTTAAAAGTATCATGTAATTGTATATGTTTATTTATGTTACTTACCTTATGCCTCACTGAGTATATTCTCAGCGTGTATTTCTGAATACACGTAAGTAATCCGGAGTAGTTAGGCCAAGCTTTTGCATCATATCCTTTGAAAGGAAATACGATATTGACAAGTTATTTTCAGTACCTATGACATCCTAGTTTTGTATGTAAATAATGACATGTACAAAATAATCTGTCTATTTTGAAAAATTATTAAACCGGCCTGCCTTGTAATGGTTTTATTTTTATATACTATACAAGATATGGTATGTATAATTAATATGTTTTATATTTAACTTTTTAATATGATGAGATTAATATTTATAAGTTAAATGAAAATATTTGATAGCCCTTATTTTTAAATATAATGATCTATAAGTATTTGTGACATCTTTGACTCGTGTTCGGTATACGAATACGGGGAGGGGGAATTACAGCTACAAAGACGCACCATGCAAGTATGTCACATGGATATGAGTATGTGCCTTACATGGGTATTTCAATTTTTTGAAAATTTTCATGCACTTAAATGGTTTAGACCTATATCTGGATAAACAATAGACACAAGTACATAAAAAAAATGAAGAGTCGGACACGGGTATGTTAAATCTTTTGAATATATTTAGAGGGTCCTTGATTATATCCCCATACCCTTACGGAAATGCATTGGAAATGTATTGGGCACATGAACATTAAAAAGGAACAAAGAAGAGCAGAATTATGTCATGAGTCATGACATCAATGTACGGGTCTCACAATGAAAAACCACAAGAAGCTTGTAGTTGACACAAGAATATATGAATCATTACAGAACATGGCCACGGTGATAAAAACAGAGACAAACTAAAAATTGTCGCAAAGACAGACAACAAGGATTGAACAATGAATTAATTCATCAGTCAAGATGCAAAAATAAACTTGCCCACCAAGAAGTTAATCTACAAAGAAAGTTAAATCATTAAACATAACAAAGGTTCCACAGATATGAATGGACAACCAGATAAAAACGACAAACTCACAAACCCACAGAAAAACTAAGAAAGATCACAAGCAGGAAGTCAACATCACCTCATATATTGCTGGGGTACATGAGCACTCGGACTCTATCTCCCTGCAAAGGAACCAAAAATATTTAAGATCAAACGTACAATGTACAGACAGTAAGCCATTAAATACAAACAAATATACCACACATACCATAGACTTGGGCGGAAGATTAGACTTGAACTTAGCACGGACAACACCGCTATTACCATGAGGTCTAGTTACCTTTCCCCAAATGCAGCGATAGTGTGAGCCATTCTTCTTCACCTTAGCTTTGTAAATATATGCCATCCGTTTGCCGGCATACCAAGCTACTTCCTCCTTAGTGTTAACTCCCTCAATCTGTATCAATGAAGTGTTCGGATATTGGTTCGACTTGGACCTAACAACCACCCAAATACAAATTTAAGCAACAATACAAAACAAAGAAAACCAGCTCCAAAATTCAGTATTCAATTCAAAAAAAGAAAACCCTAAATTCTCATTTTAGTTAACAAAAGGAATTACCTTTCGTCCCCTTTTTTCACAAATTGTCATTTCAGTCCATAAAAACAAGTTACTAGCATGGCTCTATAGCCAATAAAAATCCAACTTCTGCAAATCAATGCAACTAAAATCTTATTTCCTTTACTCATTTTCCTAACAATTAAACAATAAATGAAAACTCCAAAACCTGGCACTTAAATCCTTTAAAAGTGGCATCCGACAAGTCCAGATCCGAATCCAGAAATCTACAACCCTTCCCCTATACCAGGAGAGTTATATACATTCGATTTCATTTTCTTTAGCACATTTAATAAGCTAAAATAACTCAGGCATATAACTAAATATTCAAATTACTATAAATTAGTCGAGTTTCAACATACTATATATCAAAACAGAAACTGGAAAAAAAAGCAATAAAAAGGTTAAATTCTTATTACCTCTTGTAACCCAAGATGGTTCCTCTTACATAGAGTCTGCAGTCAAAAAGAACAAACGTAAAGGGAAAAGATTAAGTTAAATCCGAAATCAAAATTCTATATATCAAAACAGAAACTGGGAAAAAGGGTTTCGAAAGAGAAAATGAAGAGATCGAATTCAAGGTGTACCTGACTCGCTCTCCCTGGCGTCCTTTCACCATTTCGTCCGATTCAGAAGCTAAAGCTTACTCCTTTTGATTTCGACAATGGCAACTGCAAGTGAGAAAGCCCTAAAAAACCCTAATTAGGTTAGGGTTTGGGGAATTTGTATTATAGAGCGAGCGTAATTTGTAGACTGTAAATATAAGCGCATATGGTCCTAGTAAAGCATGAGATTGATTCGGCCTTTGGGCTTTTTAATATCAAATGCCCCAAAGGTAAAAAATGTCAAAAACAATAAAATTTTAATTAAAAAAATCCGTTGAACTATTTGGGTTTTGTCGGACAATTATAATTTTATTTGAAATTTTGAGTTATTCGAGTTCACGCGTAATATTTTACAATTTAAATTTTATTTGAATTTTTTTGATTCGAGTTGAGTTTATAAAATTTGAGTCAAGTCGAATTATCGAATTCCTATACAAATTTAATTGTAATTATTTATCATGTTATAGTATATTTGATTCAATTTAAATGAATTTCTCTAATCATATAAGATATGCATACATATTTCTTCATATGTGACATACATTTCTTCATATTTTTTATCGGTATATATATACCAAAAAAATTAAAGGACTCGACTCAAACTTAAAAATCAATCAACTAATTATTAAAATTTTCGAGTTATTCAAAATTTCATTTTACAACTCAAACTTTATTTGAAATTTTTTTCAAGTCTAGTCTAGTTTATGAAATTTTGAGTCGAGTCAAGACGAGTCGGATTTTTTCGCATCGAGTCGAGTTTTGCTCACTCCTAATTATAAGTCTTTGGTAAAAATTTTGAGTTAAAATTAAAATTTTTGATTATTTTTAAAAGATCGACCAGTCAAAATTACTAATTTGGTTGTTTAATAAATAGATGATAATAATGAATTGAGTTAGGAACAACATTTTGCGTTCAGAAGATTAGATACTGTTGTAAAAATTCTTTTATCCCTAACAATTACAAAGCAGGTAAATTTGAATAACTCTCTCATGCTCAGGGACAAATGTATGTATTGGTTGGGAGGACTACTGTCCCTCCTAAAATTTTTGGTATTCATAAGGCCTTTGTCACTCTAAATTTTTTAGTTTTGAAGCTTAATTGACTTTTTACCCCTCCCAAAGTTTAATTCAAACTTCATCCTTATTTGTACTTTTGAATTGAAACATGTTCTCATGTATATTTTAAATAAATATTTTTTTATAAAAAATCTTTTAAACTGTATAATGTAATCTATTATCAACTAATTGGCTAGTTGTTAAATAAAGTTATAATATTTTAAATATAAGTTTGGGTGCAACTCAAGAAATTCGAATATGTCTTGGTCATTATCAAGTCAAGTAATCTTGAATATTAGAACATCTGAATGCTTAACTCAGAAAATCTACAAGCTTAATCGAGCTTTTTTCTAATTTTTATTTAATATTGAAAATTTTCAATCTGGACTTGAATTCAAGCTCCAGTACAAATACTCGAGCTTATTTTTCTTTTACTAGAAGATCGAACTTATTCAAATAAACTTGAACAGTTCAATCTTCGTCTCCAATTAATCACTTGAACTGTGAAACTCGATCTAGCTCGGAAGAAAAACTTTCGAGTTAGAGACATCAAAGATCAGCAAATACACTGAATTTGCTGGAATCTCCTGTTATAAGCCTTATAGCTGCAACTGTTGAGGCAAGCGACATCAAACTAAAGAACACAACATTGAGCTTATGCCATAATTGTTGTGAACTACTCATTGTGTCCTTCTTTGCCATTAGATACATGTGGTTTGCCAGGATAAAGGTTAACGGAAACGTGCTCAATGCTCCGGTGAGGCTCTGGAAGTCGCCGAGGAATGGAAGTAGGGCCGCCATGAGCGAGCTGATGGCGAGGTAGCCACCTCTTGCTGCAATCCGGAAAGATAAGCTTTTGAGCTCGAAGACGCCTCCGCTGACTCCGAATTTCGTGTCCATGTACTCGTATGCCGGACTCGCGAATATCTACGATCGGTACGAAAGGTAAATCGAGTTAATATATACGGCCTTAAACAGACTTGGGTGAATTTAGACCAAGTTTGTAATGTTGGTACGATACGTGGATCCAGTTCAAACCTAACTCGACCCGACCTATAAACACAGTATATTACCGAAAATGATAGAACGAAAAGCAAGTATTTTTGCTTACATGCAAGGAAATGACTGATTGTAGGAAGGCTGAAATGTTAGCAGTCGCCTTCACCCAAACCGGACCGCTTACGCTACTAAGCAAATACGACGGTGCGGAAGATCCGTAAGCCCAATAGCCGATAAATGTAACGGCGAACATCGGTACGGATCCGACCGTGAACTGAAAATACAAAGCTTTCAGCATATTATCCACACATGGCTCCCTCAGTGTTGCCTGTTGTGAAAACAATGGTTAAGAATATAACATAGAATTTCGGATTATCCAAGATAAAAATTCCAACTCTTGGACTCCAAGGGCTTTCCGTTAGAAATTCCCACAAATTATATCCTTGAGAACATTGTTCTTCCAAAAAGGATTAAGTTTTGAATTGTTCGAATTTCTCTTTTATTTGAAGTGTTTGTGTTTAATACATATTTAGATATGGGAACGGAATATAATGTTTCAAAATACATAAAAAAATAAACATATTCGTACTAGATACATACCGATTCATCCTTAAGTTCGAATAACATAGATTTCTAGATACCATGACTGTGCTTTTAGGCTCACCTGTATTTCTGGAACCATTCCTGTATTGAATGCAAAGAGAAGACTTGAAGATGCCCCTATGATTTCAAATATTTTCCCAGTTGTTGTCCCATGTATACTATAATCTCTTGGTGGTAATTTGATTGCTACAAACAAAACATGTGAATATCATTATTCAAATAAAAACACGAGAAAAAAATGATAAAATCATATACGATTATTACACATAGATACATATACATTTCATGCATTTCGAGAGTCACCGGAGTTGAATTATGTTCATATGTTCATGTTTGAATATGTGTCTGAACGAGTAATTAAGCATTATGAAGATTCATAGTAAATTAGAAGTAAAACTAAATGATATCAACACGAGCCACTTGTATCGATAGGTATCTCGATGTTATTCCGACATTTTCATTTTATTGATAAATTTGTGTCCGACACTCGAACATGAACATAAAGCTATATTCTTATGAAAAAGTTACCATCTTGGGCGGCCAGCACGGAAGCCACAACGATGTAAATTAAGCTGAGAATTGTGGAACATCCTAGCCATGCTCTTAGAGACGACAGATTAGGAGTTGAAATGGCAAACAATATACAAACAAATCCAGCCATGCCCGTAAAGTATGGAAGCTTCATGATACGGTCTTCAGTGAAAAGTACATAAAAAGCCTGCATTGCATTAATATTCATTTACTTTATAAAAAAAAACCTTCAAACTTATTCGGACACTCTAATCTCACATCGATAAATTCCGAGACTGGAGTCATAACCGACAATATCTCATAAGATTCATGACTTCTCGTTTAAGTAGAGACAAAATTAGAATTAAATATAAAAAACTCGAATTACCTTTAAAGAAGCACCACCCATAATAAGAAACCCAATGTTAATCATGAATAGATTAACATATTGCAATATCCATGTAATAAGATAAGCTTTTTCACCTGCATGAAAACAAATAATTACTTCATTAAGATCTATACTAAAAGTGATAATGTAGTACTCATGTATATCTAAAAACTCGTATGTTTCATACATATATTCGAATATGAGTTAAATATGAATATAGAATATGAATATTTTAAAAATTAAAAAAAAATGATAGTTTGTACCATATATTTCTCCTGCGAGATCTCTGTATCTGATATGGCGCTTTCCTCTATAATCATGGAGCTTGGCAACAAGCATGTTTGCATACAAGGATGCGGCGGCGGCTAAAACCAATCCGACTACACCTCCGATCCAGCCTAAAGGGACCATGACGGTACCGGAGTATCCCAACACGAAGACACTATTGACACCGGTGGTCAACACAAAAGCTGCTTGGAACCAATGATCTGTAATCTCGGCAAGAAAGGCCAAATTAGCTCAAGAAGAACAACACATGACTTAAAATTAGACCTATTAAGTAGGTGAGTTCAACTATTCAAGTTGTCTTTTATGTTATATCGAGTTCGATCGAATTCATGTATGTGTTTATCATAACTAGGTATATTTAATCAAATTTTTAGATTTTTTATCTTTCTTGAAGTATTCATGTCTCAACTTCTATAAAAACACATTTTTAAAACTATAAAAGGATATGAACATCTAAAGATATTATATCCGTATTCAACCGTCATACTCGTATCTCTTGTAACTTCAATATTATGACGATGAGATTTCCAATTACAAGAAGCAAAATGCATAACTATGAAAGCATGTTTTCACTATTGAATTAGCTCATAGCTTACAGAAATATAACACCAAATTCACGAATTTAAACACTTTTAAGCGCATAATATTTTTTAATTTAAATAGTTTTTTTTTGCTATTTTGATACATGGAGTTGTAAATTGTTACTATTAGACCCCCAGTAATGTAATTAGTTAAGATGCCGTGACGTGAAAAAAAACGAGTAAAAATAATAATTTACAACTTAAGATACTTAAACAATAATAAAAAAATCTTTAAATACTAAAGTGATAAAAATAAACGACTTTAAATGTGAATGTGTAATTAACCTAAAAATAAGAGTAAAATTTACTAAAAAAGTTATAACTAACACGTTTTCGTTGAATACAAGAAAAACACAATTAAACATATAAAAAATATACAATCTTTCACCCAAACAAACCCAGAAAATTTCTATATTCAAAAGAGAAGAGAACATCAAAATTTTCCCGGAAAAAAACAGTAAGAAAAGAATGAACATACCAACGCCAATCTGATGAGCAGATTGTGGGAACTCAGCAGCTGATGATTTATGATTTTCAACATCAAATCTATTGTCTGCTACCATGTTTGACCTGTGTTTTGATCTTTTTCCCTTTTCTCTTCTTATCTTTCTTCTCCAATCTGTAAATGTATATATTTATATATGAAATCTGGGAAATTGGTTTCTACCTCTTCTTTCCATTTTCAATTTCCCATGGTTGGAATTCAATGCGAGAATTTATCACAGCCAAAGGAAAGAACCTTGCTTTCTATTTATGGAAACTCTTAACTTTTCTTTTTAAAGTTTGTAATCCAAATAACCAAAACGATGCTCTTAAACACCCATCTTCATGAGAAAAAGTGACATGTTTTCCACGACTTTTTTAAAACAGGTCACCTTTTCTTAAACTTGTACAAGTTAAAAAGCTCCCAAGGTGACATGTTTTGTCTTATTAATGGTAGTGAGCTGTTGACTTTTAGAATATGTCATTTTGCGTCTCATTAGATGGTGATATGTGTTGTTATATATTTGAAGGTAACGTGTTGTTATGAGATTTAACACGAGTGATTAAAATTGAGAATTTTTGTTAAAAGTTGAGTGACTTAATTGTAAGATTTTATTGAGTGATTAAATTGATAAAATCTTAAAAGTTAAGTGATTATTTGAGCAGTTTATCTTTTTTACCTGTGATTATATAATTTTATTTTTTTAGAATAAAATAAATGATTATTATCTTATATACAGAATGGATTAAAACTATTTCACAATTGAAGTTATTTAGAGTTTATAAATTTAATTTATGGTTTAAAGGTTAAGAATTTACGTTATAAAATTTAGAACTAATGATTTAAGATTAAAATTTAAGTTTTATACAGAACTAACTTTTATATGTTAGCTTGATAGAAAAAGATCAATTTAAACAAATATTTTCATGTAGAAAAATAAGTTTGAAAAGTTACACAAAAGTTAATTAAATTATTATTAGGAAAAAAACTTTGATACACAGGGCCGTGTAAACTTTAGTTTATACGTGCCTTTTAGTTTTAGGGGTTAGGGTTTTAGTTTAGGGTTTAAGGTTTAGGTTGTAGGGTTTAGAATTTAAGGCTAGTGTTTAGAATTTAGGGTTTAAAGTGTGGGGTTTGTTTTTTAAGGTTAGGGTTAAAATTTTAAAATTTAGTTTTTTATAGTGTAAATACACAAACTTGTGTAAAATTAATTTTACACAGTCTGTGAATCAAAATTTAACTCTTATTATTATTATTAAGGATGTCAGCGAGATGGATTTTAAGAAAATCTAATTGTACGAGATGGATATATATTTCACGAGTGTGAGGTGAAAATGGAGCAAAAATTGACCTCGTTATAGGTGGTGGGGCGAGCATGGGTATAACCTTGCACCCGTTCTATCTCTACCCGCCATGTTCCATTTATGTTTGCTCGCAATATTCATGCCCACCTAATTTATATAATAAGTATATTTAAAAAATAATAATTTTAATAACACACCACTCACATACGTTGTTAATTTTTTTTTTTAAAAAGTATTCACATAGTCATAGTATCTCAATTTCACCCACTTTTAACACACTCTCAGATATCATTCTTTTAATTTCTCACTTTTAACTCGTGTTGAAGTTATATTTTAATTTATCAAATAACGGTAGCAACTTTTTTTAAACGGTAACTGTTAAAATAATGTCACATATGTAATAGGAGTCTAGAGTACATATATTTCATATTTTTTATAAAATAAATTAATTTATATTTATTTAATTAATACTTATAGAAATTTGGTTCATACTTATACATTGGTTTATTTGGTGGGAATCCGTTGACTGACTAATTTAGATAAGATAATATAAATGTTCATTATGAGGTAACTCACCAACCTAATTTATTTCATTCATAATATATTGATTCGAATATTTAACTTAAGAGATTTAATATCTTATTCTATTAAGCTAATTGTTCGCCAGTATACTATTGCTTAAGGAATAGTATATTATACATGGGTAGTCGTATTTAATACGTATGTGGTCATGCATTTACAATTTCCTAGTGGGGACTGAGATGAGAGCGTAGTTCACGTAGATTGACACATCCATCGGCTACAAACTAGCTCACCACTCACCCACTTTTTACTTATTTTTTCGTTATTTTGAACCTATTTCTTGCAAGGTCTAATTCTGCTCTTAGTCCCTGAACTTTTCCATATTTTAAATTCAATCCTTCTTCTTATAATCTCAGAAATTTAATCCATCTATTCCTTTGATTTAAAAATTTAAGTTCGATTGATGAAATTGTCAAAGTTTTTTCTCTCTTTAAATTAGAGTGTGTCCTTTTTTAACAAGAAAACTAATTTTACAACTAATTTAAAGTCGCGTGAAAGCTTTTTAAGTACAGAATAAAAAATATAGACATTCTCTCTTATTTTTTTAAAATAGTGTTCAATAATCTTACAATTCTAGATTTAGTGTCGGAAACCTTACAACTTTAGGTTTAACATTTCATTTACTTATCTGGTTACTCGAACAATTTTTCTTTTTAATTTTAAAAATGTCGATTTAACATAATTGCTTTGGCAGAGTTATCAATTGAATTTCAATTATTAAATTCTTGAAAATAAAAGTAGAGAGATCAAATTTTAAATATGTGAAGAGTACAGGGACTGTGAAAAGAACTAGACCGCTAAGAAAAAGCTGCTTTTTAGTCTTATGGAAAGCACGTGCCCCATCTCATTCTTCTTCTCTAGGAACTTCAAAAATCAAATCTTTTAAAACTCTCTCACCATATCTCCCACCCTCTCAGCAAATGTCTCCTCCTTGTAATTCAAAGATTTAGCCTGTATTTTGTGTTTTTGAGCATGTTTTCAAAGATAAAAATGGTAGTAGTTTTTTAAGTTAGCAAAATTCTCAAATATGGAGGCTTTGTTGAAGAAGAACTCTAATTGGACTGAGTCGGTGTCTGCAAGTGAGTTGAGTAGCTTCAATGGTGGTGAGTCAAATTATAGTTCTTCTCTTTGTAACTCAAAGCTTTAGCTTTTTGTGTATTTTTTTTTCAAATATAAAGAAAAAGGGTAGATTTTTAAGTTAGCAAAATTTCCAAATATGGAGGCTTTGATGAAAAAGAAAGATGATTGTACCGAGTCAGTGTCTGTAAGTGAGTTGGATAGCTTTAATGGTTGTGGTGAGTCAAAAGAGAGCAGTTCCAGTGGTTTTAGTAGAAGTTCCAGTGTGTCCGCGTCCGGGTTAGTTTCTTCTCTTTTGGGTTGGCCTATAAGGAGAGCCATTACCACTGCTTCTGGTTCAGTGTCAAAGAAGTCAGCAGATGTTTCTAATGAAAATGGAGATGAAGAGGAAAAGGATAAAAAACTGGGTTCAAAGATTAATGGTGAGTAATGTTGTTTTTAAGTTTAAATTTGAATATATTCGTGTTCAACACATATTTATATATGATACTCAAATTCGAATACGAACAATATTAACAATTTAGACTAAAGTTTGAATTTTTTTACAGTCTAATTGGTTTTATTTTTTTCCTTTGGAAATTTATGTAGAGGTTGATATGATGAAAGGGAGATTTGCAAAATTGTTGCTTGGTGAGGACATGTCAGGTTCAGGCAAAGGGGTTTGCACAGCTTTGGCTATTTCAAATGCCATTACCTATCTCTGTGGTATTACTCTCCTTCCCTCTCTGAATTTTATGAATTTCGAGGTTCGAGATTTAAATTACTGTTGGGAACATGTTTTCGGTCATATCTGTATAAATTTGGGAAATACTATATATGTAGCTACTGTATTTGGGCAAATATGGAGATTAGAGCCAGTTCCTGAGGAGAAGAAATCAATGTGGAAAAGAGAGATGGAATGGCTTGTTTGTGTTAGTGACCACATTGTTGAGTTGATACCTTCTTGGCAAAATTTTCCGGATGGAAGTAAGTTGAGGTATTGCTCTGACTCTTCATTTTTTTCTTCGAAATGTCGTTACAGATATCTATGTTTGATGTATCCGGACATTAGTATAGGGATATGTCACCGGAGTTGAAGTTTCTCAGACTTCTTAACTGTTTATTTTGTGTTTTACACAGGTCATGACTTGCAGGCCCAGATCAGATATTTTCGTAAACCTCCCGGCCCTGCATAAACTCGATAACATGCTTCTGGTAAGAACTAAAAATGCTTGCTTTAAGGTCCGAGTTTAAAGCTGTAGGCATGCTTTTGTTGTGCAGAATATACTAGATAGTTTCACCAACACAGTTTTGGTATGTAGATCAAGGGATTATAGCCACGGATGCCGATGGCTCCACCTATTTTCGGGAAACATTGCAACGACAGGATGAGAAGTGGTGGCTTCCAGTGCCCCGTGTGCCTGTTGGCGGCCTCAGTGAAGATTCGAGAAAGCAATTGAATCACACTCGCGAGTGCACGAATCAAATACTGAAAGCTGCAATGGCAATCAACAGCATTTCTATATCAGGAATGGAAGTTCCAGACTCGTATTTAGACACACTCCCGAAGGTCAGAAAACTCGACATACGAACACAGTCTCGTTATGTTAACCATTTGTGGACTGCATTTTGGTCGACAGACAATGCCACAAGTCCCTACCTGATGTCTCAAGTGTTACAAACTGTTATTAAATATGCCATACGTGACATATAGTTTCCGAAAATTTTGTTGCAGAATGGAAGAGCTTGTCTAGGAGATTTGATTTACAGGTATATAACATCCAATTGATTCACAGCGGAGTGCTTGCTCGATTTCCTTGACCTACCATCGGAACATGTTGCTCTTGAGATTGCGAATCGTGTTGAATCCTCAATATATGTGTGGCGTCGAAGGTCTTACTCGAAGCCCCCAGTCAATCTGAACCGATCTACTACAAAATCATCATGGGAAATGGTGAAAGATATGATGGTTGATGGAGATAAGAGAGAATATCTAGCAGAAAGAGCTGAAACTCTCCTGCTTTGCTTGAAGCAACGATTCCCCGGTTTGATGCAAACTGCATTGGATACGAGCAAAATCCAATGCAACAAGGTTCGAACTTCGACCCCTTTTACCAAAAACATCCGGTTTTGCCAAAAGCTACTTTGTTATGGTTTCGAATGTTATTCAAACTATACCTTATTTTAAACTTTCAGGATGTTGGGAAGTCCATCCTTGAAAGCTATTCAAGAGTTCTGGAAAGCTTGGCATATAACATTGTGGCACGGATAGACGATTTGCTCTATGTGGATGACTTAACGAAGCATTCCGAGAAGTTGTCATCGGATGCAACTACAGTTACTGTAAGCACACACAAAAAGGTTCTGTTCCCATATTCAGTGCCTGTCTCGAGCACTCCCTACAAAACAGCAATCACCACACCAAGCTTTTCACAGGCTGCACCGCGGATCAGCCCTGCAAGGGGAGAAAGAACTCCTTTTTTCAAGGAGGACAACAACAGCAAGCCTCATCGCCGTGGCATCGGTGTGAAGAGGGTTTTGACTAATTATCTCGGAGTCGATCCAAAAGAAAAGATACGCGGTAATCCAACAGATAATGTTTCATCAACAATGAACTCCAAGACTACAGATATCCTTGGGAGTCAACAGGATCAAACTACATCGAAACAATCATCGGCACACAAGAATGGGACGGGAATGCTATGAAATCCTCCGTGATATACCATCACTTTAGATATTTCGAAGATGAAAAGAATAAAGAAATGACAAATAGAATAGTAGATAACACAAAACTTCTTTGTTGTAATAAAATACTGATCTGTAGGAGTTGCTTATGTTTAACACATTCTTGTAGTTAAATTTGAAGCAGTTTTTCTATTAAAAGAGCCTATCCTTTGTGTTCAAGCGAATGTAAAGTAAGTTGATATTAAAAAACATAAAACAAATATAGGGGCATTCCGAGAATTGAACTCAGGACCTCTCGCACCCTAAGCGAGAATCATACCACTAGACCAAATACCCTTGTTATATCTTTCTTGTAAAGGAATAGAAACATTCAAAAATACAGTTTTAAATGATAAGATGTAGAAAAGAAAATTCAAGAAAATAAATTCTCGCCCTGATTTTAATTCAATTTTGTTGAATTCAGTTTATATTATAATTAATTATATTAAAACCACTTTGATCTTTCTATTATAAATTAAGAAAATGTAATTATTCGATAAAAAAATATGTTCTATTGGTAAAAGTAACATACTTATGATCATTTGTTTTCTATAATGATTAACTTTTTTATAATGTATAATGATTAATTTTGATCGTAGTTATATAAATTATATTGATTGTAATTATAATTTATTATTTTTAAAAGAAATTATAATTTATTTGTGCATTATATCAATTAAACTAATTATATTTATATATATATATATTTTGAAACTCGCTAATTATATTCATATGAACATGTATTGTTCATTGTAATACCTTCAATAAAATTTTATTGCCCAAACAAAGTTGAAACATCAACAACATACAAGCTAAGAAAGAATTAAGATTCCATTTTACAAAGACCTTGTAATAATTAAATAGTAATTTTTAATTTTTATGATCTTTCCACTCGATGCAGTCCGATCACCAAAGTCCGACCTCGGTTGGGATTTCAGGCTGCTATAAAAGCTATAATAACTAAATAAATACAACAACGGGACTCCTCACTTTGTGTTCCCCATCATCCCACACTGAAGAACCCGAAACCAACGACTCATCCAATGTCCTTTCAATTACAACTTCAAAAGACAGCTTCTGTCCCACAGATGTGAACGACAGAACATTGGGATCAACTCGGACTTTCAGTCCACCTGTCGGGAAAGTCAGCTCGGCTCGATAAATCGCCAACGGAGACCCCACGTTTGTGACGGTCCTCTTGAAGGAACGGCTAAAGGTTTTTGATGGCGAAATCTAGAGACCAAAGGAAGGGTAGTTTAGATCCGACACTGTTCCATTGGTGGATCCAAGACATGTCTTCGAGTTGTCTTTTGTTAATAATCGTAAGAACTGAGTGGCGTAGCCTAGCCGGCACAGGAAGGTTATGTAATCGGTTTCGTCTGCATCGTATACGAGACCTGGATTGGCTGCTTGTAAAGGATTCAAATGGCCTGAACCGTATGCAAATTCAGCTTCTAAGTTGATGCCGGGGCTCATTGGGGAGGCTGCAAGTAATATTGCAATTGTTCGAGTTGGGTTAACATTAGCTGCATTCATGTCTCACGGATTGAAAATGCTGAATTGGACTTGATTAAAGAGTAATTTACCTGTGGTCATAAGTGCAGATTGAATGGCAGCAGGAGACCATGTGGGGTGGAATGATTTAACATAGGCAGCTGCACCAGAAACATGGGGACAAGACATTGAAGTTCCCAAGATTATGTTGAATGTCTCAAATCTGTTGTCGCCTTCAATTTGAGAAATAGGAGAAATTGGAGACCATGCTTCTAGAATGTAAACCCCAGGTGCAGATAAATCTGGCTGTAACCAACAATTTAATGCAAAGATTAAATTGGACACTTTGTTACCATTTGAAGGCTACTTGCAGAAAAAATTGTTCTACCGTCAGTGCACCAAATAATAGCTCTTAAACATAATCATATACGATTATATTATTTGGACTTTTTACCTTGATGATGTCTGGTGTAATCGGATTCGGACCTCTCGACGAGAAAGAGACTATGTAAGGAGCCAATGGATCATTAACCTCAGTACTCTTGAATATTGTTGCATTTGGGGTACTATAATTTGTGTTGTAAACAATATATAGGCAAGTGTTAGATGAGACTCAGTAATATAATTCGTCTATGTATTCATCTTTTGTTCGTATCGAGTAATTGTACCTCGTTAAGTTTATGTACTGAAAAATCATGTTACCATCAACCAAATTGAAACAAGATGTGGGCAACGGGAATATGTTCGTATAATCGGTCCCATCTTGGTCTCGAGTCACGGTCCCGGCAGCACCAGCCAAAAAGGGTTCTCTCCCTTTTCCTGTTGTGTCACAGAGAACAATTTTACCCTTCACCAAATCTCGATCCAACGAATTTCGAGAACAGAACCTGTAGTACAAGAATCGATTCTATTATTCGATACCGTAAATTACGTTTTTCCAACTATTTTTTTCCGGAATGTTCATAAAAACACTCGTTAGCAAAATCGATCGAGAAAATGGCCGAGTTTCGATGTTACCTGGAAAATCTACCGGTATATCCTGCAGTAGTGTTGGGTGCATCTCGACCGTAAATCATAGGGTACGTTTTATTCTTGAGATCAAATGTATTTATTGATATTCCCTACACATAAACCATATAAGAATACATACATGCATATCATCTTCAAACCAATGCAAAAACTTGTTGACTAATAATTATACTAGTGGAATTACCTCGTGAATCGTGTTATCGCCGAGTCGAACCTTGGTGGAAAACTTGCGGTTGATGGTGCTAGCGGCCACAGAAATCGACCAAGGTGAGAAATTAGAGATCGTCGGACGTCCAGGGCCATCATTTCCGGCTGAACTTATTGTCAACACTCCATTTTTCATGGCATGAAAAGACCCGATTGAGATCGCATCTTCGAAGTAGTCATTGGTCGCTCCTCCTCCAACTGAAATTGATATAACGTCGACTCCATCGGAGATCGCATCGTCAAATGCCGCAAGAATGTCGGCATCTTGACAACCATCGGCCCAACAGATTTTGTACACTGCAATGCGTGCCGATGGAACCCCTCCTCGAGCTGTACCTGAACCAAAGCCGAAGAGGCTTACACCATTGACTGAATTCCCGGCTGCTGTGGATGCGGTATGAGTCCCATGACCATCGGAATCTCTCGGAGATACGAGGTCAGATGGAAAAAAAATTCCATCGCTGCGGTAATATTTTGCACCTATGATCTTACTGCATTTCAACATATGGCAATACTATGGTCAGATATTCGGGCATATAACAGTATAAACGTGATACATGATACGACTCGAGTAATATTAAAGAAATTATAATGTTTTAAAGATTACTTGTTACAAGTGAAATTGAGTGATGGATCAACTTGGCAACTGCTTTTCCATTTGGTAGGAGGAGGACCGATTCCTTTGTCGTCAAAGCTTTGAGATTCAGGCCAAATTCCGGTGTCGAAAACTCCGATGATAACATCACTTTCCATGGCTGATCTTTCCACTTGTTGAGGAAATCCCATAAAATCCCATGACTTTGTTGTGTGGAGTTTTCTCTTTCCATTTGGAAACACAGATACTACACCATCCATTCCTGAAAATGTCCATACAACGGATTCATTAGTTTCGAAAACAAAATTTCCGGGCTGTTTTGGTTCAAGTCAGGTTCGGGTCACTTGATTTTTTAAGTGAGGTCATTGCGGATTCATACAATTTGGGTTTGGCCACTTTAGATCTATGCCATTTCAGGTTACTTGTTCAGGTCATTTCAAGTTTAGATTATTTTAAATTCAGGTTAATTCCGGGTTTGTTTCGATCTGAATTCAAGTTGGAGTGATGCATTTACCAGCCATTTTTTGGGCTTCTTCCTCGTTTAAGTCCACCACGAACCCATTAAAACTCTTTTTGTAGCTGCAAAGCACTGACTTGGACTCACTGCAGTCATTCCATTTGCATACACTCACAGTCACAATAAATTGAACAAGGTTGTATGTTTTAAACCGGTTAAATTTTTTCATTACTCCTTGTACTATACATAAATTACAGATTTAATCTTTGTTTTCTAATTTGATCAATTTTAATCCATGTACTTTTTTATTTGTAAGTACTAACAATGATCAAATTGAAAAACAAGAAGTAATAGCGGAACTTACTTAACGGATTTAACTATTACCGTTTGATCCATAACCAAAATTTCAAAATTTTAAAAACACAAACGATTAAAATTAATTAGATTATAGCACACACTGAACCTGCAACTTACACACAATATAAGTTTGTATCTTCCACACGAATTATGTCCAAATATACGATCGTTATAGAGATCAAACACGAGTATTTTAAAAGACTGAAAAAATCGAAATAACATAGTTTTGCACCTGCCAAAGGCATCTTGCAGCATGCTGGTATGAAGCAAAGATGTGGAAGCATCATCGTCGAGCCGGTCACCCATATAAACAATATAACTCTGAAAATTCACCAAATAAACTAAAAAAATAAAAAATGAAGCTCATTGACAATTTAAAAATAGAAAATAAAAAAAACCTTTCGATTGGCATTGGCATTGGATTGAGGAAGATCAGCAACTGCTTTGGTAGCAAGCAAAGCTAAGAGAAAGAAATGAAGAAGATATTTTCCTCCCTCCATTGCTACAATGGCCTCACATTGAAACAACTTTTCCAATTGCTATAAAGTGGGAAAATATGTTTAAGTCTTAGTCTTCGTCAATGCTAAAAGATAATATCATATACCACATCGATCATACTTTTTGTATTCGGTTAACCTTGAAGTAAATTATATTTATTTTAGATTTAAATATTAAATTTAGATTATCTAAATTTTAAACTTTATATTTAATATCAGTAATGGTATTAAGTGTGAGTGTAGTGATAAAACATATTGAACTACCAATGAGAGAAATTCATATTCAAATTTTGAAGACAATATTATTGAAAATGACGGTCATGAATCCTTAACGTAGACAAAAAATAACAAAAAAACTCAAATAACTAAAAATATTATTAAATGAGCATTTTTAATAGTTTTAAGGTGATTATAATATATGATTTGTTCATATTTTTCTTAATTATTTAATAAGATATACATTTTTAAACAAAACTGTTCGAACCTAAATTTTTTAAAATAAAGATTATATCACTAGTTAGGTTCTATTAAATGAAATTCAGTTTTTGTGGTTATGAATATTTTAAGTCCGACAACCATTATTTAAAGATATCGAATCTGATGAATAATTTGAGGTACTAATTGGCGTAATTTGTAAGTTGTAACTTGTAAGCAGGGACCTACACTTATTCTGTTTCTCATCAATAAATTGTGGTACCGATCGCTGGACAATGACTTGTAGACTTTATACTTTTTGAAATTCGGGTAAATTTCACTTGTAGTCATCCAATTAATACTATGTATTTTATAATCCTTTAATTATGAAAAATTACTAAATAATTACTTATGTTTCCGATTTTGTCTTCTCCGGTTCATATCTGTTATGTAATGAGAACATTTACATGTCGTGTCAATTTGGTTTTGATTCTAAAATACAGCTCTCAACGTCTACAAATTATGTCATACTAAATAATTTTAATATTTTTAGTGTTATATTTGATATAGTAAAAAAAATTACAAATATGTCTATTTTAACTTTAAAATCTAAAATCTTTCTCTATAACCCTGAATTATAAATCATAAACCTTAACCTCTACACCATAGACCCTAAATCTTAAATTCTAAACCTTATATCATAAACCTATAACTCTAAACTAAATCTATACACCCTAAAAATAACTTATTTGTAGAATAGTTTTATTCATTGCTAGTGTATAATATAATATCCCTAATTTTTCGATAGTAATATGGGTTTTCAATTATTAAAATGCATCCAATAACCGAAATATAGTGAACCTAAATTAAAATAAACCGAAATAACCAACTTCAAGTGGTAAGCAACTTGGTATCATTTAAGTAAATCTCGAGTTCGAGGGTCAGTCCAGATTATTAGGTATATGACGTGTGCCGGTCTAGATTAGTCACGACAAAACTTTGGGGAACCAGGAGGGAAGCAAAGAAAATAAACCTAAATAATGTGCGCATACGATGGGAGTTGAACCTAAGAACTAAGGTATAATCATTCTCATAATTTAAGGAATGAAATCCATATCCAAATCCAAATGTTCAAATTTATGTGTATGATAAATTCACAGGACAATAATTCAAGATTCAAGTTGATATTGAAACAAATACAACTATTGGACTCCTCACTTGATGTTCACCGACATCCCACACTAAAGAACCAGACACCATAGATTCAGCCATTGTTCCTTCAACTGTTACTTCAAAAGACAGCTTTTCTCCGACAGATGTGAAGGACAGAACATCAGGGTTATCTCGGATTTTCAGTGTACCGGTCGGGAAACTCATATTTGCTCTATAAACTGCCATTGGAGATCCCACGTTGGTAACAGTTCTGTTGAAAACATGGCTAACAGTTGATGAAGAAGAAGTGAAAACAGCAAACGAAGGGTAGTTTAGATCCGGAACTTCCGTGTCTTGCTTCGGGACATGTTGTGTCGTCTCTGGTAACTTGTTGAAGAAGCCGAGTTCCATATCCTTGCCGGCATAAGAAATTTACGTAATCAACCTCGTCGGAATCGTAGATTAAGCCTGGATTTATAGCCTTGAGTGGGTTCTTATGGCCTGATCCATATGCAAACTCAGCATCCGAGTTGATGCCTGAACTCATAGGGGAGGCTGCAATGGAAATTTCAAATGAGATTTTGTAGTTTAGGAAATGTAATGTACTATAAAATTAGATAAACTAAATGATGTCAAATTTAAGCATAATAAAATGGTCAGATTTATAATTAACTATTTACTTATAACCAGTTATGCGACGAATGTACGAAGATAAGACACGAATACTTTAAAAAAACCGAAATAATATAGATTACCTGTGGTCATAAGGGCAGATTTGATAGTAGCAGAAGACCAAGTGGGATGAAAAGATTTAATATAGGCAGCTGCGGCAGATACATGGGGACAAGACATTGAAGTTCCAGAGATAATGTTAAATGGAACCAATCTATCGTCCCCACTAATTTCGGAAACTGTTGAAACCAAAGACCAAGCTGCTAGAATATCAACTCCTGGTGCTGTCAAATCTGGCTGTAATTAAAAAAGCAAAATAAAATATTGCACTTGCTAGTCTTATTGTTTTAATGGTTAAGTGACATTCATACCTATCAAGGGCTCCAATCAAATATTTAAAAATGAACTGAATGGAACTACTATAACCTTAGGAAAACAGTATGTGTATAAAGATTATTTAGTCATCAGATTACCTTGAGTATGTCGGGTGTAATCGGATTCGGACCCCTCGACGAGAAAGAGGCTACATAAGGAGCCATTTTATCATTACCTTCATCACTCTTAAATATCGTTGCAGTTGCATTCCTGTAACCGGCATGCGTAAGATGATTTTCGATCCATTTTCGAAGTGTATGAAACGGGGAAAATCAAAATGTCATGAAACCGAATCAAAAGACGAAACCCCAAACTACAAATTACATTGTCGAGTTTATATATGCGAAAATCCGGCTTCCGTCAACCATATCAAGATGAGAAGCAGACAAAGGAAACGATCTTGGGACATCTCGTGGTCTATTGTCTTGAAACAATTGTCACGGACCAAACTTTTGGGATCGAGACATTAGCGCGAGCAACAAATAGGGAGGTTGTGCGCAATGTAACGGGCGTGTCAAATGTGGCCCAACACTCGGAGAATGGCGAGGTCCATACCTTTGGGACCGAGGCGTTAGCGCAAGAACCAGCCAAAGAAGGTTTGCGCGGCGTAACGAGCTTGCCAAGATCATTAGATTTGGCCCAGCACTTGGAGGAAGGCGTGGACCGAACCTTTGGGACCGAGGCATTGGCGCAAGAATCAGCCAAAGAGAATTTGCGCGGTGGAACGGGCTTGTCAAGACCATCACACTTGGCCCGGCACTTGAAGAATGCTAAAGAGCCCGCAAGCCCACAAGACTTAGCCAAATCCATGGAGGATTCAGGAGGGTAAATTGGTCAAAGCATTATCCATTTATTTGAATATAATGTGTAGATAATGTTTGTGATAATTAGAGATTTGAATTTGAGATTTGATCAGATAAGATAAGATAAGATCAATCTCGACCGTCGATGTAATTTAAACTGAGCCATTGGATGTAGGGGAGTTCAACTATAAATAGAGGCTCCCTCCTCACTTGTAAAGCATCTCATTCAATTCACTTCACTTTGAGTAATACAAGAAGCATTTACTCTAAAACTCTTTGAGTGTTCTTTCTATTGTTCTTGGTTGTTCTTGAGTGTTCTTCGTTGTTCTAGCTGCCAATCTCTTTCTGTTGTTCTTTGATTAGCTTTCGCTTAGAACGATCTTTCGTTCGAGGGCTTCGAGGAGTGTTTGATCTTCTGAAGCGAGAATCCTGGTTGAGTTAGGTGTTTGTCGAGAGATCTTCACCTAAGACCGTGACAAGGTACTTCAGGGTGACTTAGTCGACGTTTCAACTGAGAAAGCGACTAAGGTCCGGCACGATTCGTCTGGCAAAGGTATAGCCCCGCGACACAAGTGGTGTCAGTGACGAGGTCCATCGAATCCTGGAGTGCTGGTCGAAGCCGTTGTCGAGCAGGAGTACTCACAAGGCTGGTTGAAGGCTGACTTAGGCGTAGGAATCGACTGATTTTCGTCGAAGGCGTCTAAGGCCGCACGGATCAGCTAGAGTCAAAATCTAGCCCCGTGACAGTTGGTATCAGAGCCGAGCGGCGGTAGCTGGTAGCTGATAGCCGGTAGCCAGGTTCCGTGATAGTTGGTATCAAGGTTGAGTGGTGAAAGTTGATATCAAAGCTGAGCGGTGATAAGTTGTTATCAAAGACGGTAGCAGGTTCCGTGATAGTAGGCATCGGAGCGAAGTCTTGCTGATAGTTGATATCAGAAAGAGCCGTGAGAGTTGGTAACAGAGAGAGCCACGAGAGGTGGAATCAGATAAGCGCCGTGACAAGTGCTATCCGAGCGAGTCGAGGAAGAGACTTGCGTTCGAGCCAGCTCGCAGTTGCAGTCAAGCGTGGTAGTGACTTGTGTTCAAGCCAACTTGCAGGTGTAGTCAAGTGTGGTGGGTTCCAGCTTGTAGTTGCAGATAAGCGTGGTGATGGTTTGCGTTCGAGTTAGTCGAAGTGATCAGGGATCAGACTAGTTCGTGGCAAAGTGGTGATTGAGATGGCACCAAAGAAGAAGACACTGACAATGGACGATGTAAGAAAGACTCTGAAGGAATTTGACGAGAGGAGCGACCGTCTTGAAAATAAGGTACAATCGAATCTTGAATTCATAACAGCTGTGGAGGCTTGGGTCGATAAACTCTTGGACTTCAAGAAGGAGGCCGAGATGGTGTTTGAACAGCTAGAGTCAGTAAACCTTGAGAAGCTGGGTTCGTTGGATATCGAGATGTTAGAGTCTCTAGAAGGGATCCAGGAGGATGTTCAATTGGCTCTTAATGGCTTGGATGTGAAGATATCTGAGCGTGGCGATTCCTTAGAGGCTGCAGTGGAAACTCTAAGAGAAGAGGCCAAAAAGACCCGGAGTGTTGTGGAGTCACGTCTTGAAAAGTTAGAGTCCATGGAGGGCAAGTTCAATGACGAGACGCAACGCATCCTCAACGAGTTGCAGGTAGTTCGAGAGAGTTGTGCTTGTGAAGCCAAGATGGTGGATTTGCAAAAAGCGGAGAGTTCTTCCAAGGAGGAAACCGCGAAGGAGATCCAAGAAGTTCTCAACTCAGTGTACGAGAAGTTGAACCAACAAGATGATTCCCTTCAAGATGCAGTAGAGGCAATGAAGGCGGAATTGGAGTCGTTGGGAAAAAGGGTTTGTAGACTTGAGAAATCCGAGGAGGAGGCCAAGCAGACCCAAGGTGTTTTCGAGTCCCGTCTTGACGAGGTAGAGTCCATAGATGACCAGTTCAAGGACGAGACACGAGAAGTTCTCAACAAGTTGGTGACTGTTCGAGGGAGTAATGCGAGTGAAGCTGAGATGGAAGCTTTGCGAAAAGAAGTGGATGAGCTCAAGAGGGAGCTGCTCAGTTGCAAGATGGCAATGAGCGAATGTGATGCGCTCAAGACCTTCTTAGAGGGATTTAGACCAGGGGCGAAGCTCGCAGTAGAGTAGAGAGATGCCCAGAGACTTTCAGAGGCTTTCGTTGTTGCCAAACCTCTGACCGAGCCCGCAGGATGCAAGCAGGCGAGTGTTGAGTCAACCAGGCCCAGTTCGAGAGACAAGGGGAATGGTGAGGCTAAGTCCGTGCCAGAAAAGAAGGGGAGCAAGAAGTTGAAGTGCTACTTCTGTAATGGTCCTCATTTGATAAGGGGATGTCCCGAGAAGAACCGCCTAGCTGCCATGGTGAAGACAGCAGACGAGTCAAAGGGAGAAGTAACGAGACTTGGGGCGATTGCGAGTGTCAATGCCGCCAAGCGAAGTGAGAGCGGTGGTTCGACTACGAGTGCCAAAGTAGTCCAGCCAGCGATGAGACTTGAGGCGATTGTGAGTGTCAATGCCGCCAAGCAAAGGGAGAGCCGTGGTTCGACTACGAGTGCCAAAGTAGTCCAGCCAGTGATGAGACTTGGTGCGATAGCAAGTGAGGAAGCTGTCAAGCCGAGGGTAAAGACGAGGCAATTGAGGTGTTACCGGTGTAAGGGACCTCATAAGTTGCGGAGATGCCCGTTTCGAGCCAAGTGGTCCGAGGGATAGGACAAGGCCAAGAGTAAATAGCCTGTGAAACTTGGTTCCGAGTTGTCTAGTTCTGCCAAGGTAAGCAGAGACCATGAGCAGAATGGGTTGAAGATGTCTGGGAAGGCTGGAAAAGAGCTTGCCGAGAGTGTTCGAGTGAAGAACATTACTTTTGAGACAAGTACAGTGTCGAAGGGGGCTGAGCCGTCGAGGGACATAGCAACCGTTAAGATGCCACCTATGGGCAAGGTGGAAAAGAAGCGAAGGACTTCGAGGAAGAAGTGCCGACGCAAGATTAAGCAACTAGAGTGTTACCAGTGTAAGGGGCCTCACAAATTGCGAGATTGCCTGGATCGAGTCAAGCCATCCAAGGAGTTGGGTGAGCCCGAAGAAAGCGAGGCTGTATCGCTTGATCCGATAATGTCGAGTTCTGCCAAGGCCAAGGAGGACCGGAAGCAGAAAGGGGTGACCATGTTCGAGAAGGCTACTGAGGAGCTTGCCGAGGATGTTCGGGGTAAGAGCATCGCTTTTGAGACCATTGTAGAGTCGAAGGGGGCCAAGCCGTTAGGGGACATAGTAACCGTGGAGACACCACCAATGGGTAAGGTGGGAAACGAGCGACGAACTTCAGGTAGGAAGTGTCGACGCAAGAGAAAGCACCGAACTTCAAGGAGGAAGGATCGATGCAAGAGAGCACCAAACTTCAAGTCAGAAGGGCGGATGCAACCAGAAGCAACGGACTTCAGGAAAGAAGTGCCGATGCAGAGTAGCGCAACGGACTTTGTGGCAAAAGTGCCGATGCATGCAAAGAACTTCGATGAAGAAGGTTCAATGCAGAGGGGGCCAGACTTCAAGGAGAAAGAAGGGCTGACCCATTTTAGAGTAAATGTGACCAAGGAAAAGGTACATCTCAAACACGTTCCTAGTGTTTTTGGTTTTGATTTTCCGTTGTTGATGAGCGTAGGTCAAGTACGACCTAGTCTTCAGTGCGGGGGAAAAGAAGATTGGAAGAGACCTTTCAGAGTTCAAAGGGGCAAGCAAGAGTTGTCGACGAATCTGAGAGTTCAGTCTGTGTTCAATGTTGTGACGACTTCCAAGTCTTTGCCGCAGGACCAAGTGGGTCTGAGTCGAGGTAAATCAGAGTTTGTGGGAGAGTGCTCCTACAAGGGAGATGTATCAAGAGGCGTGCTAGCACGAGATGTTCAACGACAGTTTGAGGCGAGGCGAGCAGTTCATATGGGGGAATTGCACGAAGCCGAGGCATCGACGAGTAATCAAGTTGACCCTGCCCAGGATCGTTCGAGTGCAGCGACGAGGGCGTCGCTAAGTCAAGTGGGGGAGATTGTCACGGACCAAACTTTTGGGATCGAGACATTAGCGCGAGCAACAAATAGGGAGGTTGTGCGCAATGTAACGGGCGTGTCAAATGTGGCCCAACACTCAGAGAATGGCGAGGACCATACCTTTGGGACCGAGGCGTTAGCACAAGAACCAGCCAAAGAAGGTTTGCGCGGCGTAACGAGCTTGCCAAGATCATTAGATTTGGCCCAGCACTTGGAGGAAGGCGTGGACCAAACCTTTGGGACCGAGGCATTGGCGCAAGAATCAGCCAAAGAGAATTTGCGCGGTGGAACGGGCTTGTCAAGACCATCACACTTGGCCCGGCACTTGAAGAATGCTAAAGAGCCCGCAAGCCCACAAGACTTAGCCAAATCCATGGAGGATTCAGGAGGGTAAATTGGTCAAAGCATTATCCATTTATTTGAATATAATGTGTAGATAATGTTTGTGATAATTAGAGATTTGAATTTGAGATTTGATCAGATAAGATAAGATAAGATCAATCTCGACCGTCGATGTAATTTAAACTGAGCCGTTGGATGTAGGGGAGTTCAACTATAAATAGAGGCTCTCTCCTCACTTGTAAAGCATCTCATTCAATTCACTTCACTTTGAGTAATACAAGAAGCATTTACTCTAAAACTCTTTGAGTGTTCTTTCTATTGTTCTTGGTTGTTCTTCAGTGTTCTTCGTTGTTCTAGCTGCCAATCTCTTTCTGTTGTTCTTTGATTAGCTTTCGCTTAGAACGATCTTTCGTTCGAGGGCTTCGAGGAGTGTTTGATCTTCCGAAGCGAGAATCCTGGTTGAGTTAGGTGTTTGTCGAGAGATCTTCACCTAAGACCGTGACAAGGTACTTTAGGGTGACTTAGTCGACGTTTCAACTGAGAAAGCGACTAAGGTCCGGCACGATTCGTCTGGCAAAGGTATAGCCCCGCGACACAAGTGGTGTCAGTGACGAGGTCCATCGAATCCTGGAGTGCTGGTCGAAGCCGTTGTCGAGCAGGAGTACTCACAAGGCTGGTTGAAGCCTGACTTAGGCGTAGGAATCGACTGATTTTCGTCGAAGGCGTCTAAGGCCGCACGGATCAGCTAGAGTCAAAATCTAGCCCCGTGACACAATGCACCAATTGCACCAGCCGCCAGTGGTTCGCTCCCGGAGACAAGCCTATCACACACAACAATTTTGCCCTTCACCAAATTGTGGTTCAATGAGTTCCCAAGGCAAAACCTGTAAAAAAAAGGTCAAGTTTTCCGATTGTTTTTTATATTCTATGTTACTCAAGCTCGAATATAACTGTAGTATATGGGTATGTCACTGACACGAATAAGTTGATTTTTTCCTAAACTTTCATACTTTCAGAAGATCATATCTTTATTCGAGAAAAATAAAGAGTTACTCGAACAATTATTGATATTCAATCAGAGACGGTGCAGGAGAAGGCAAGACACTTGGCCTCTCCAACCCTTCTTAAATGGTAAATTTGTGTTATTCAGATTTAGAGGTATGTATCGAATACGAGTAATTTTTTACCGCACACCCAGATAAAGAAATTGAAACTTTCGAAGAAAAATTATAAAATTAGAGAGTGTTGATATAGGCAAACATTACAGGTATGGTTATTTTTTTCTATTTTTTTTTTATAAATTCGGAGGACCATGCCCTATACCTATTACTAACATTTGTTAAATATAAATTATTCGAGAAAAATAAAAAGTCAGAACAACATAATTGATATTACCTTGATGAAGCTGGTGTAGAACTTCTGTTGGGTGCATTTCGACCATGAATTATAGGGTACATTTTATTCTTGAGATCAAATGTATTAATTGATACACCCTGAATACATTTAAGATGAACAAATATTTGAGATCAAAGGCATTGAAAGAGCACAAATTATTAAACCCTTTAACATTTTACTTTCATTGAATAGAAATAGGGACTATTAGTGACATTACCTCGTAACTCATGCCGTTTCCGAGCTTCACTCGGGTGAGGAACTTCCGATCGATGGTGCTAGCAGCCACCGAAAGGGTCCACGGTGAGAAATTCGTGATGGTTGCTCGTCCGGGGCCTTGATTGCCTGCAGAGTTCACTGTCAAAATGCGATTCCTCATTGCATGAAAAGCTCCGATCGATATTGAGTCTCTAAAATAATCGTTTGGATTCGCTGATCCGACTGATAACGATATAATGTCAACCCCATCAGCGATTGCATCATCAAATGCTGCTAGAATGTCGGCATCATAACAACCATCGGACCAACAGATTTTGTACACCGCGATGCGTGCTGATGGAACTCCTCCCGAGCCGTTCCAGTTCCGAGGCCGAACAGGTTTGCTCGAGTAACTAACCTTCCGGCAGCAGTCATGCGGTATGAGTCCCATGTCCATCCGAGTCTCTTGGAGAAATGAAATCGTCCGAGTTAAACAATCCGTCACTTCGGTTAAATTGAGCTCCAATGATTTTACTGTATTCAAGAAGTAAAAAAATGATATAGTTTACAAACATTTATCATAATTGTTCGATTTTTTACGAAATCCATAAAAATATTTATGTTTATTTAACAAACGTATACTTATTGCAAGTGAAGTTATTTGCTGTTGAGCAACTGCCTTTCCATTTATCGGGAGGCGGACTGAGTCCATCGGGTAGCGATGTCCCTCTTGTTAAAAAAAAATATTTTTATTTTTGTTTTGAAAATATTGTCTTCCGGGGAATTTTTATAAAACCGAGGTTTTGTTTTTAAATGGAGTCGCCACCGGCCACTCCAGGTGGGCCGGACACCGTAAAAACCAGATATTTCAAAATGTCGGGTTCAGGAGTCGGTTACGGGTAAGGAAGGATTAGCACCCACACCGCCCAAAATTGGTACTTTAATAATTACCGCTTTATTAATATTAAACTTTCCGGATCAAAGTGACGATTAATTTAAAATTTGGTTATAAGTGCGAGTAGATTTTAAATGCCCTGTTATCTGAGAGTAATCACTCAACCACTATCACTACGCCTGATACTGGCCTCGTTTACGCTCGGATAAAAGGGCACCGCATTGACAAAATATATCCGAAATTCAAACTTAAAAAATGACAAACATAAATATAATACAAAGCGATAAAAATATGAATAAATACTAACATAGTAAAATACTAATCTAATAAAAATACTAATCTAAAACATAAATACATAAATATTAATTTAACAAATAAATAAAAACAAATCTAACATGAATAAAAACATTAATCTAAAACATACATAAAACATACGTAAATACTAATCTAAAACATAAATAAGCATACAAACTAAAAAATAAGAATACAATTTTAAATTAACTAATACTTCATTAAACCATAAAAATTACAAAACTAATAAAAATGGAAGAAAATATACCTAACTAGTAGCTCGAATGACGAACCCCGACGGAACCCCACTGAGATCTACTACGACCTCTCCAAAAAATAACTAGATCGGATCCAAAATATGACCCCGATCGAACCGGTTAGGACCGAGGACACTGCCCCGGTCCCGGGCTAGCCGAGAGCACTGCTCTCTTTATGGCAAGCCACTGCCGGCTCTTGCTCCTTTGCTTCCCCCCCATGCCTTTATATAGGCAATTAGGGGTGTTTTGGGGTGATGTGGAGCTTCCCCCTCCATTTTTTTTACACTTTAATTATTTTTTTTATATTAATAATAATATTATTACAATAACACTAGTAACACTAAAACTCGGACAAAAATGAGTGATTACAGTTGTCTCTCTTTGCTTGTTCTTGTGAAACGAGAACAAAGCAAAGATCAAAAGCACTCATTTTTGTCTTATCTGGCTAAACTTCTCTCCTTTTGACGAGTGTCTTCTTTCTTCGGTGGATCTTCTTTCTCTTCGGCGCAGGTCTTCTTTCTTGTCTTGATCCACCTTGTCACTCTTGGGAAGCAAAACCTTCAAAATGGGGGGTTGTTTGTTGGGGAAGCAAAATGAGTCACACTTACTACATTATTGATAATAAGCTAATACCTAAAGAGAGTTCGACCCAGCTGCAACACCGACGAGGAGGTAGGGTCTACAAAATTCGATCCAGCTGCAACACTGACGAGGAGGCAAGACCGATGGGTGAAAGTTTTGATGTCTGATCCAGCTACAACTCTGACGAAGAGGCAAGATCAGAAAACTGACAACTTTTTCTCCTTTTTTTGCTTTTTTGTTTCTTCTTCTTTTTTTCATATTTTTTCTCTTTTTTTTGATTTTTTATTCTTCTTTTCTTTTTTTTCTTCATTTCTTTTTTTCACATTTTTCTCTTTTTTATTCTTTTATTCTTTCTTCTTTTTTTTCCTTCATTTTTTTCAAGGAACAACATTGATAAAATTTGAAAATTAGTAAATTTTGACCAAGCTACAACACCGACTAAGAGGCATGGTCTAAAGTTTGTGATGTTGATCCAGCTACAACACCGACGAAGAGACATGATCAAGAGTTAGTGAATTTGGTCTAGCTACAACACCGACGAAGAGGCAAGACCGGAAGTTAGTGAATTTGGTTCAGCTACAACACCGACGAGGAGGCAGAACTGACAGTTAAATTTGACCAAGCTACAACACCGCCGAAGAGGCAAGGTCTGAAGATTTGATCCAGCTACGACACCGACGAAGAGGCAGGATTGAAGTGTTTTTTTTATCAAGCTACGACTCTGACGAAGAGGCATGATCGGAATTTGGTTGAAAGCTCATTTTTTTCTCTTTTTTTCTCTTTCTTTCTTCTTTCTTCTTTTTTCTCTTTCTTTTTTTCTTTTTTTTTCTCTTTTTTTTGAATTTCATTTTTTCTTTTTTCTTCATTTTCAAGAAACACAATTGATAAAATTTGAAAATTAGTAAATTTTGACCAAGCTACAACACCGACGAAGAGGCATGGTCTAAATTTAATAATGTTGATCCAGCTACGACACCGACGAAGAGGCAGGATCAAGAGTTAGTGAATTTGGTCTAGCTACAACACCGACGAAGAGGCAAGACCGGAAGTTAGTGACTTGGTTCAGCTACCACACCGACGAGGAGGCAAAACCGGAAGTTAAATTTGACCAAGCTACAACATCGACGAAGAGGCAAGGTCTGAAGATTTGATCCAACTACGACACCGACGAAGAGGTAGGATCGGAGAGTTATATTTGACCAAGCTACAACACCGACGAAGAGGCAAGGTCTGAAGATTTGATCCAGCAATGACATCGACGAAGAGGCAGGATCGGATAGTTTTCTTCTTCTTCTTTTTTCTTCATTTTTATATCTTTCCTTCATTTTTGCTCTTTTTTCATTTTTCGTTTTTTTTTGTTTTTTTTTCATTTTTTCTCTTCTTTTTTTCTTTGCTTTTTTATTTTCATTTTTTGAATTTTTTGATTGATTTTTTTAGCTACAACTACAATAAAAGGTAAATTCAGAGTAAAATTTAGGTCTAGCTACAACACCGTCGAAGAGGCAAGACCTGAAGAGGATTTGATCTATCACACCACTGACGGAGAGACTAGATCAGCAAAATGTGGGACCCACTACACCACCGACGGAGAGGTAGGACCGAATGGAAACTTTGATCTGAACACCGACGAATATGAGATCTAGATAGTTTTTTTTTTGCTACCATTGACAGAGACGAGATTTGTATAGTTTTTTTTGTTTTTTTATCTGCTACCATTGACGGAGAGACTAGATCAGCAAAATGTGAGACCCGCTACACCACCGACGGATAGGTAGGGCTGTATGGAAAATCTGATCTGCAACACCACCTACGGAGGCAAGATCTACATTAAGTTGGTGTACCGCCACTGACGGAGGCATGATTTGTAAGATGTTGAATTGTTGACAGCGAGACTATGTCTGAAAATTTTGCTTTGCTTCTCTCTCGGCAGAGGGTAAGATCTGGAATGAGTTGTTTCTGTTGGCAAGAGTGATAGTCAGGAAAATGTTGGCGTCCATCACACCATCGTTGGAGGAATCAAATCCTACAAAGGAAAAAATATTTATTAGTAAATGTTTAGAAAATTTGTCACTAGTACCTCTTTTTTTATGTTTTAGCATTCTTTATGTGTTTCGCCTCCTCAAAGACTAAAGTTGGCCATCATGATTGCCCCCACGTTGAGGATGTTCGGTCTATTTTTTGAACCTTTTTGTAAGCGAAAATGCATGAATTTTATGCCTAAATGTATGGTGACTTCGGTGTATGCACTTAATCTAAATGTATGACGCATGTAAAAATGGTTTAGTGCAAGATGCAATCTAAATGCATGAATGTGACATGAAATTTTTTTTGCCCTCAATGGGATGCCCCTGACTCTTCACTGGTCCTGTCAGGATCTTGGTCTTTTACATATGACAATGCCCCAACCTCTTCTTGGGTTTGATTACCTTTTTTTGAATCTTTCATCAGGGTGCATGCCCCAACATTTTGTTCGTTCTATTTTGTCGTCTGAAACTGCTCTTGTAGCAAATTTGAAACTTGTATGTTCGCTCTTTTCTTTTTTTCGAGGGGCTTTCATTGTCCTCATGAAGATATTGTGTTGCCCCCTAGGTCGGGTTCACAAATTTGCTGTGTTGGGTAACTTATCTCTTTCTGATCAATGCAGAGCAGTGATGATATGTAGTTGTCGAATGCCTATTTCTGAACCTTGATGAAGAATGCCCTCAAATTAAAGTCTTGTCAGAGATATGGTGTTTGCAGCAGACGCTTTCAGATATGCCCCAAGACCGGTCTTTTGTAGAGGTTCTGTATTGTGCTAGATTGACCAACTTTGTTGTATCAGATGGGGTAACCTAGGGACTAATTTCGAAATTTTAAAATGTACACATGTAAATGTGAAATGCATGTCCTAGATGTGAAAGTACTGATTCAAAAATGGTTCCCATGGCTCAACTTTCGAACTCAAGAGATTCATTTGCAACTTTGAATGTTGCCTTGACATCTAGAGTGCTAGATTTTCTCCCGATGATAATTTTTCAAATTGAGAACCAGTCGTGAATCGGCATTTCATGCTGGTAAAATGCAAAAAAATTAAAGCGTTATGATATGCCATGCAGTGAATGCCACAATAAGCAGATATGATGTGATCACAAAAAAGGGTCAATTTGAAATTATGGTAAAAATGAAAGATTTCTGATCGGGTAAACCACTTGAACCAACACCCCAATGTAATGCAAATACAATGATGTATGCAAAAAAGGGTAAAACAAAAAAGAAAACGAGTCAGTACCAGATAAGATCAATAACACATAAATAGAATAACAATTTAGATAAGGTAAACAAACAAAACAACCCTATTTACATCCCGTCTAAAACAGCTAGGTTATTCGCATGGCTCTAAAAGGGTGGGTTTCTATATGTTATCTACATGCAGTTTTGGTGCTAAGAGGTACCCGAATTGTCCTTGTTGTCCCCTACTAAAAGTAGCAAGGCCCCCGGTCATCACCCATTATAGGCTCATTTCAACCGGGTTCAATTCGGGGGGACCCATTCGCTTATGCCTACACGAAGGAACGATATCCTTACAAAAGCATAAGGTACTCGAGCCTCGAAGGTACTTGCTAGGTCTACACGGAGGAACGATATCCTCACAAAAGCATTAGCGTTTTCCCCCACTTAAAAGGACGGGTTTATATGCCAAATTTTAAATGCGTTAAAATAAACGCGCAATTATAACCGAATGCTAGTTTAATAGTCACTTTAATCCAGAATTTCCGATATTAATAAAGCGGTAATTATTTGAAAAAAGCCCGACTCTCTTATTTTTTTTTGAAAAAGCAAAAATGTCCCCAGCGGAGTCGCCATCTGTAGCGATGTCCCTCTGCTAAAAAAATGTGTTTTTATTTTTGTTTTGAAAATATTATCTTTTGGGGGATTTTTATAAAACTGAGGTTTTGTTTTTAAATGGAGTCACCACCGGCCACTCAAGGTGGACTGGACACCGTAAAAACCAGAGATTTCAAAATGTCGGGTTCGGGAGTCGATTACGGATGAGGAAGGATTAGCACCCCTCACACCGCCCAAAATTGGTACTTTAATAATTATCGCTTTATTAATATTAAACTTTCCGGATTAAAGTGACGATTAATTTAAAATTTGGTTATAAGTGCGAGTAGATTTTAAAGGCCTCGTTATCCGAGAGTAAACGCCCAACCACTATCACTACGCCTGATACTGGCCCCGTTTACGCTCTGATAAAAGGGCACCGCATTGACAAAATATATTCGAAATGCAAACTTAAAAAATGACAAACATAAATTTAATACAAAGCGATAAAAATATGAATAAATACTAACATAGTAAAGTACTAATCTAATAAAAATACTAATCTAAAACATAAATACATAAATATTAATCTAACACATAAATAAAAACAAATCTAACATAAATAAAAACATTAATCTAAAACATACATAAAACATACATAAATACTAATCTAAAACATAAATAAGCATACAAACTAAAAAATAAGAATACAATTTTAAATTAACTAATACTTCATTAAACCATAAAAATTACAACACTAATAAAAAGGAAAGAAAATATACCTAATTAGGAACTCGAATGACGAACCCCGATGGAACCCCACCGAGATTTACTACGACCTCTCCAAAAAATAACTAGATCGGATCCAAAATAAGACTCCGATCGAACCGGTTAGGACCGAGGACACTGCCCCAGTCCCGGGCTAGCCGAGAGCACTGCTCTCTTTATGGCAAGCCACTGCCGACTCTTGCTCCTTTGCTCCCCCCACCCCCCTGCCTTTATATAGGCAATTTGGGGTGACGTGGAGCTTCCCCTCCATTGTTTTTTTTTTTTTACACTTTAATTATTATTTTTATTTTTTTATATTAATAATAATATTATTACAATAACACTAGTAACATTAAAACCCGGGCAAAAATGAGTGATTACACATCGTCGTTAAAACTTTTGGATTCGGGCTAAATACCGGTGTCTAAAACTCCGATGATAACATCATTTTCTGAAGTTTGTCTTTGTACTTGTTCGGAGAAGCCCATGAAATCCCATGATCTTGTTGTATGTAGGATTTTCTTTTCATTTGGAAACACTGATACCACACCACTCACTCCTAAATGTTCAAAGATTAGTAAATAATTTAAAAAAAAAACACACAGAAAAGAAAATTCGAAGAAATTATAGAGACCCGTATTCGGTCCGTGATAGTAAGATATTCTGTCTTACGATTTAATTCTACGGAAAATATTCTGCAAATATAGATTTAATTCTCTACATGTTTATCATATCATATCATATCCTTACGATGTCTAAACATAGAGTTGAGGGCATTAAAGAGATCGTGCTCACTCACCTGCAATTTTCCGTGCTTCGTCCTCCGTTAACTCCACCACGAACCCGTTAATAGTCCTTTTGTAGCTATAGAGCACAGATTTTGTGTCGGAATCGCTGAATCCATTTCGTTTTATGTTATTAATGTAATGGTTCACGACATTAGGCATATACTTCAACAAATTTTAATTATATAATGTTTTAAATTTCTCATTGACAAATCTTATGTTATCCGAACTCGAAGATATGAAATAAAAATATATCTTCAACATAAGTGTATTCATTTCTAAGCATGGTGGTAGATGGATGGTGCTTGGCTTTTCATTATGCTGGGTGTAATTTCCTGCGCAATTATTCTGTTCCTTTGGTGGTGGCTGATTTGTTTTTTCTTTGTTCCATGTGTGCCTATATTTGTATTTTTAGCTAGGTGATCGCTATGCTAGGCTAAGGTGTTGTGATTCTGTTTTTAGCTAGGTGTTTGAGTGTCCTTGTTATGCTAAGGTGTTGGTTTTTTTATTGAACTTTCGATTACCATTATGCGCTCTTTTTCTCCTTTCAATGGAGAGAGGTTTTTTAATATAGCATATGATGATCAATTTATCAATAGAATTATATATTATTGAGCAAAAAAATGGTACTCCAATATATATAAAGCTAATATTTAAGAAAAATAATAGATCCAAATAACATAGTTTATTAAATAAATTACTAATAATTTATATACCTGCCAAAGACATCTTGTAGCATGCTGGTATGAAGTGAGGCTGTTGAACTTCCACCTTTAGGCTGATTGCCCATATATACAACATACCTCTGCAAATTCCGAAGTTTAAGATTTGTGTTTGACACATATTTAAATACGAGTATAAAGATATAATTGTTCGAGGACACATTAAATAGATAAAAAATTTAAAAAAATTGATTATACACGTCGGACACATATATGTATCTAGAAATTTCACTCGTGTCTTAAGTAATATGAAAGTTAAGATATGATCCGACAAGAACCTTATGAGGAAAACAAAAGAACCTTAGAAAAATTGAACACGCTCACGCTAGGACACATATTTGTATTGACTCTTACATCGTTGTCTAGATGCCAAAGGAGGTAAGATATGATCCTCCGAGAAGCCTCTAAAATACATAAAATAAATTTGAAAAGAAAAAAAAAGTGAACATATCCATCCGTATTGACACTCATAAGGGACCAAATTACATTTTTTATAAAGTTAGGGTGACTTGAATAAAATTTACCATTATATTAAATTGTAACGTCAAAAACTCTTAAGGGACCAAACCACAATTTTCTCATTTAGGACCCTTCAAATACAAAAAAAAAAAAAAAACCCCTCAAAAACTAAACATATATATGTTCAACCCATATTCGTATAGACATCCACACCCGAATTTAAATACTAAAATAATTAAAAATCTTTCAAAAGCATGGTTTTTATTATTAAATAAAAAAATATTACATTCTCATGTCAGGATTTAAATCCATACAGATGAATAATATGAACATCTTTCACCTCTAAGCTAATCAATAGATCTCACATGATTTTTTTTAAATGAATAGATCCATGATAGACACATTTCTACTTGTGATATTTATACTAAATCCAAATAGTATTCGTTAAAAGCATGAACGGTTATAAAAAACGACATTAAAACATTTACCTTCTTGTCGGATTGAGACACACCTCGGTAACGAGAAGAGCCAAGATAAGGCCATGGACGAGAAGACAATGAAGAAGAGATAATCTTTTGCATTCCATTGATAACTGTTGCTTCCTGGCTAAGGTATGAGTTTGACGTGTATATATATAGAGAATCATATAAAGAAATGGTAATAGTCATATAAATAATTATAAAATGAAATGTTAATAAGAAAAATATTCTATACACAAGCGGTGATAACAAAAAGTTTTTACAAGTGTTTTAATTTTAGGGTTTATAGATTTGATTTACGGTTAAAGTTTTAGGAGTATAGAATTTATGATTGGCTTAACTATAAAATAAGTGTCCAAACTATGCCTCTTTTTTGTAATATGTGCCTAAAGTATTTTTTGTTTGAAATAGGTGCCTAAACTTTCATTTTGGCTGAAATAGGTGCCTAAACTTTCATTTTTGGTTGAAATAGGTGCTCAAGAAAGTGCCAAAATTGACTTTAAAACAAGTTAAAAATGAAAGTTTAGGCATCTATTTCAAACAAAAAATACTTTAGGCACTTATTAAAAAAAAGAGACATAGTTTGAGCACTTATTTTATAGTTTAGCCGTTATGATTTGCTGTTAGAGTTTAGGGTTTATATTTACAGTAATATGGTTAGGGATTTAGGTTTTAACCTATAAACCCTAAATTTTAATCACAATCTTTAAATTATAAACCCTTAAACATAAACTAAATTCCTAAACCTTATAACCGGAAATGAGAATAATTACCTATAATCATTTTTTTAAAAAATTAACCATTCAGTTAAAAAATTATTACAAACATGTCACTCTACAGTTAAAATTAAAAATACATCGAATGGGGTGTAGTATAGTTTAGTCTCCCGCACTTATACAATCATTCAATTTGGTTATAATTCGAAATAATTTAATAAGTTTAATTCATTTAATCTTTTTTTGTGATACTATCAAACTAAACAAGTCAATTGGACTAAAGCAATAGTCGGCAACAATAAATTACTCATGAAAACAACATTTGGATAACTGCTACATGAAAATAATATAATATTTTTGAGAGAAAAAAATTAAATTAATAAAAATAAATAAATAGTAAGGATTGAATTTATTATTGAGTGATTAAATTATATATATTTTTAAATAATTTATTTATAACCGAATTAATAATTTTAATATTTTTAGTGTTATTATATGTTGGCACTTGTTAGTCTTATTTTAATGGTTAAGTGACATTCATACCTATCAAGGGATTGAATCAATGCACCAGCCGCCAGTGGTTCGCTCCCGGAGACAAGCCTATCAAACTAAACAAGCCAATTAGATTAAAGCAACAGTAGGCAACAAGAAGTTACTCATGAAAACAACATTTGGATGACTGCAACATGAAAATAATATAATATTTTTGAGAGAAAAAAATTTAAATCGATAAAAATAAGTAAATCGAGTGACTAAATTATATATATTTTTTAAAAAATAATTCATTTATAATCGAATTAATAATTAAATGACTTTACTTGTATTTTACCAATTCATAAATAAGCATGCCAATTGAAATAGGAATAACAATGACATCTTAACTCACAAAACTAAGACAAATATTGTTGATGGTCGTTTTTTGCAGGCTTTATCCAAAGCATATTTATAAAGTTCAAATTCCGCCATCAGTCTTTATTTTGTATTGGTTATGGATTTAGTTTTAACGTTCTAATTTGATTTAACTTTTAACATTTTTTAATTTTTTTTAATTTTAAATTTTTAGTTCTGACCCGAAATGGTATTAGTATAATAGGATTCAATTATAAGGTTTTAAAATAATTACATTGAAGAATAGAAACAAAATGTACAACTTGTAAAATACAAGGACTAATAACAGATCTTAACTTATTCAAGTGACTGAATTAAAGTACAAATAAGAAAAACAAGTTATGTAAAGGGACTAACCACAGAATTTAGGATTTATATAACATGTAACATTTTGATTAGATGTAAATATCTAATGTGAAAATGTATATTTATTTAAAAAAATACTTTGATTCTTAGTTTAGTGTTTAAAGCTTAGGGACTTAAGTAATAGGGTTTATAATGTAGGGTATAGGATTAAAGGTTTAAGGTTTAGTTTATTGAGTAAGTTTAAAAATTTAGAATTTTGGGTTTATAGTGTATATATGCATGTTTGTGTGTAATTAGTTTTACACAACATGCGTATCAAGACTTTACCTATTTATTTATGTTATATACATGTAACATTTGTAGGATTGTATTTTCGTACTAATTTCGAATATGTTTTAATATAGTATTGTATATAAATGCTTTTTAGAAAATAAAGATTTATGATAATAAAAATTTAGTGTAATGGCAGGACACATTGTTCTTCCAATGAAAAAACCCGTGTTTGAACCTTGAAAACGACATTGTTGGAAATGAGAGTTACAAATTTCAAATATGGACAATGAAATGGACATATACTTAACCAAAAAAATACATCACAAAATCTTTTAAGTAAAAATACCTTTTAGATTTTATTACATTTATTTTCTTAAAATGAGTAATAAATTAGTCATTTATTCATTTAACAACTTCATTTTTTTACTTACAATTTAATTTTAAAAAAAATTAACTTCGTTACATCTACGACCATAAATGTTTAAACGATGGCAATTTAAACCCAAGTTGTTTCTTGCATGTCTTGCAGCCGCCCGATACCGAACAATATGCAATGGCTTACTATAGAGGCACGGTCGGGGAGCTTCTCGTTTACGACATAACCAAAAGACAAACCTTGGACAACACCCTGCAGTGGCTCAAAGAACTGCATGACCATGCGGGTTCAAACATCGTTGTAATCATGCTGGTCGAAGGAAGACGCCAAAAGCGCGACCACAAAAGGCTTATCATTCCTAGAGACAGTTGCACTCAAAGCTTTCAATATCGAGAAAGCATTTCTAGAGATTTTAAAGGATATTTATCAAATAGTAAGTAGAAAAGCTTTGGCATGACAACTTCAGCTACAAGCCTTCCTGGAAGCACCATCATTGATGTCTCTAATATGGCAAATGGATATTTATCAAATACTAACCAAATATGCGCCTTACATCTAAAATCAGACTGAGGTTAAGGGAATATGCACAGTACGGTACGTAGACGAGGCCCGACCCGCGAACACCTATAATCCGAGAGTAGGGAGACAGAATAGTGAGCCTTATATTTGCTCTACCATTAGGTATTGTATCATCATACAAATTTGATATTCGAATCTCGACATCTGCAATCCTAATTGAGGAATAGAAAAAAGCACAAAACTATTGGGTTTACTTCATTTGCTTGCAGCATCACCAAAATACTGCTTAGGGTTAAAAGTAGTGAACATATAAATGTCAATTTGTCTATGTAAATGAATTGCAATGTTTTTTTGGTTTTGTAAGGCGCATCAAAGTTCTGTAGATTTGGGAAATCACAAACGAAAGTATTTACCAGCAACCCTCGGAAAACCGACTACCCAGAAGCCATTAGCAGGCAGTTGAGGACCATGGAGAAGTTGCCTCACTCGGTGAAGAAAATGAACCAATGATATCTCTGTTACATGAATGATGTAGGTAGAACAAGCACATGGGGAGATTCGGACTCATTTCTTGATTAATCTCAAGACATCACCGACAAGATGCAAGGAACCAGTGACAAGGACCTAATCAATCAGAAAAAGGGAATTACAACCCCAAGAGATACACAAAAGAAGCGTGTGTCATTAGCATTAAAGAAGTTACAACTGAACCTCTATACTTCTTCAATAAGACCCGATAAAACGAGTATAAATGGAGTATGACTATATGAAAAATCTTCTAAAATATTTATGTGTGGAACACACATCTGAAATCTACCTCAAGTTCAACATTCATCGATCAGGTACTTCTTTTGACGAAATCTTCGCAAAGCCTAACCAACTGTTCCTAAGAAAATAGACTACTAGTATATATTGGCCAACTCAGGCTGCAATTTTTCCAACAGAAATATCAACCATAGGGAGCTTATCCATGCTTTACTCAATTCGATTAACAAAACTAATGTTTTGGAGGAACAAGAGTCTCTCAGTGACTCGATTCATGCATAGCCCTACGTGTTCTACACTTTCAACAAATGAAAATAAAGTTAAAATCCATAAAGTACTCTAAAGTATCATAGCCATGAAATCCATCTGAAGTACTCTATACAAAAGGCAGGAAAATATTGGCAACAGCAAGCTCATAATCTCAAGCATTACCTGAAATCGAACAAATCGATCCTTCTGGGCAGTATCCCTGAGCCACTTTATAGCGGATGGTAGAGAAGAAAAGACGGAACTGTTTTTACAACACCTAATGCTCATTCCTGTATCGTCTTTCACTTCTTCACAAACTTGATCCGTATTACAGGCCTCCCCTCCTAGTATATGAAGGAAATAATCCATCATAAATCAAACGAACAAAAGAACCCATGATTATGCTCCATGTCTCCTATTACTTTGCACATTTTGCGATGATCACTAAAATCAATTCACTTATATGATAAAGCAGATAATGGGACTTGAATCCAAGGGAAGTAAATCCCATTAGAAATAAAAATGTAGGGTTTTTACGACGAAAGGATTGCAGTCTTTATTAGTTTAAAATTACAAATTCAACAGAATTCACAAACTAGAATTTCGAAAAATAAGAATAATGTGATGCCATTTATTAGATTGATACCTTTATCACTCTGCATAAGGTTTTCCCACACTCTTTGAAGAGCAAATTGCCATGACAAATCAACTTGAGGATCAACTGTAGGTAAAGTATGGGATCCAACCTTGTGATACACTGATATGTTCGGCACAAAGAGAGCCTTATTGAAATGGACACCTGAAATAATGATTAACAGATTGTAAGGAACATAAGATATAAATTTCTTTGTCCAGGAAAGCTTCCTCCCATTGACATAAAATGTAAAGTTTCTTCTTGTCAAAACGAATCTTGCGTTTTATTCAATCCAAAGAAGAATATAATACTATTATCTATATTGCTCTGAATCTTTGTTTTTCTTAAAGTAACCCTTATTTGACATCCATGTCCAACATATATTCAGTCATGGGTATGGAGATATAACCCTCCAAGAACCATCCAAGTATATGGAAAAACTTTAGAAAAAATCAAACATATCCGTTTAGACTAAAACAGGGCAACACGAGATTAAATCACTTAAACATAATCATTCCCCTTAAATACCAGTTATTCATGAAATTCAAATGCATTTATGATGCTTTATATCAGATGGATATAAAATTCTATCCAACACATCTAAGCAGGCCTCTAACTCAAGCAATTACCATGGCTGGCACATGACCTCATCAAGCGTGGCAAAAGCAACTGTGGATCTCGCACCGACATACAATTGAACAACAGAATCTGCAAATAATTCTCAAAAGCTTTAGTCCATCATCAGCAAGATGCAGCCCAAATCTAGTTTACACTTTACAGCTTGAAGTTCAGAAAGTAATGATAAAACCAAGCACAAAAATATAGTAATTATATGTACATGCATATATATTGGAGAAATGCGAACAGTTTACAGCTCAAGGAATAATCAAAGTATGTTTTACTCTCGCCTCAAGTTATGTTTGAGTTTTATAAACTCAATTGTCAAACTTCCAAATTCTGAAGCTTTCTGAAAACCCAATATCCTCCTAGGTTTCGATTATCCTTAACACTATTAACTCATAAGCAAAATACAAGCCAGCACCAAACTTAAATAGAAAATCTTAAATAGCGGATATAATGAGACCAAATATATAAATTATGAGAATATCATCAACAACATGGATATCCATAAGGATAAAGTACTCTACCTGGGCAGTATCCTTAGATCTTTCGTCTGTCTGCTGTTGTGCCTCAGAATTCAGGTTTGATTGGTGATTGTCATCCCTAGTGCAAAGAGAAAACCACTTTGCACAAGCTTCCATGCTTTCAGGACTGTGGGCTCCATCCAAATAAAAAACCAGATCTCCGACGCTTGCAATGTCAGTAAATTGATCACGGACAATCTGAGCCCGCCCTTGCAAACTTGCTGTTGTTAGGCCCTTAATAAACAGTTCAGGTAATGGACCCTATTCCAAGGAAATAAATAAAGTTTAAGCAAACAGTAGTTGGAATGCAGAGAAAGTCTCTAATAAATAGAACCCACTGTTTGATTGAAATGTTCGATAGGATGACCAGTCCTCTGAAGCCAAGCAGTACACAGTGCGACAGCAAGACCAGCATTTAAATATTGATGTTCACCTTCAAGTGCAAGCTTCAGACCATTCAGTGAACTTGCATCTATTGGATGCGCCACTTGAAGGTTTACCTGTAAAGAACATAATCGTCTTCAGACTAGCATAGCTTATGACCTCTAGAACAAGGGAAAAAATGGAATTTGAATACAAGTTGAGTCGTGTATTTAAAATCTTCGTAAGGGAATTACAAATGAAAGAGTTATACAACTTACATTCAACTTCGAAGCTTTCTCTTCAAGCACCTGCATTGCCTCATCAGGTTGAGGTACGGTAAAGGCTGGTATCTCATGCTGCATTTGAAAAGGTACAAACAAAAATAGAAGGAGATCGGATTTTAATTATGTTACAACACAGAAACAGACTCTTATCATATGCTTTAAATCAACATAGTTCTAAAAGTAAAAACACCTTAAATATACCAGCCTTCTCCCCAGCAATTTCTCCCAGAGTATTTCCTGTTTATGGCCATCCAGAAAAGATAAGAAATCATAATCTTTAGCATTAACTTGAATTATGCAGTAAGTTTTTCTGACATGCATGGATACATCAAATGACAATCACAAGTAATTATTTCTCATAGCTCAAAAAGTTGGTATATAGGGACACTAAGCAGATTTCATAGTCTAAATTGAGGAAGCAGATAGACAACCAAAAATTTCCCGGACGGAACTTAAACTGCTGGGTACCAGCTTAAGACCGGTAATGACCAATACTGGTACATTATTTACTACCATGTATACAACACTAAAACAAGTCTAACTAAACTTTCACCAAATTCTGCATAATTTAGATTTTCTCTATTTTAAGCTTAAAAAGTGCTCCAGATAATGAAACCTCACAGATGTAATGAAAATATAGATGCCAACATGAGTTCAAGAAAATCATTGATATTAACAATTTACTGCATGATTTTAAAAATAATGCAATACAAATTAAAATGCTTATTTGTCTCTCAAAGATCTTATTCAGCAATTTCAAAAAAGCTATTAAGGGATCTGTCGTTTATATTAAGTGAATAACTATGATACATTTATTATCAATTAACTGATGTAATATATATATAACACTAACCAAGAATCTCCATGTGATCATACCCAAGGGAAGATACACCACATACAATAGGTGCCTGAACCTGAAAAAATAACACAATGACAAATATTAAGAACAAGACAAGCACTAGCATTATATTTCAGTACCACAGTGGCCACAAATGATACACTTTGCTTGGCAGACATGTAACGAATAAGTGAACTAAATTAGAAAACATACCACATTAGTTGCATCAAACCTTCCACCCAAACCAACTTCCAGAATAGCAACATCAACCTGCATAGACAATTTAAAGGCAATTTTTATTTTTGCTTCACTAACAGAGGATGCTCACAAAATGGAAGAAGCAACACAAGAAAACAGCTTCATATAGAAGGATCATAACACACATCAAACCTTCTCTGCTGCAAATATCTTAAAGGCGAGCAAGGTTAGGAACCGAAAGTATGTAGGCATTGGTACATCATCACTGGTTTTTGCCTGCAAATCAATGAAAAAAAGGTCAACAGGATTAAACACATTGTTCATGGGAACAAACAAAATGAAAGACAGTACTGTTGTTCAATGATAAATATGGAACTGGTTAGAGAGAAAAAGATATTGTAGATGATGCAGTTTCAAGTTGTCAAAGACAGGCAGTCTAGGTAAGTCCATGTTTACTATTTAGGTTTGTTTGAAATGCTACACAGCTCAATTCTTATTCCTTCTACTACGTTGGTTGGCTACAGAAGCCCTAACTTCATGTTGCCATGCTGAATTCTCAAAAAGTATTCCCCCAAAAAAGTTCATATCCAGTATCCACAACACAGGATTATCACTTTAAGTCTAATGATACTTTGTTCAAGACAGTTGCCGTAAGAAATACTTTAGCAAATTCTAATAAATAATTTATGACCAATTAATGTATAAATTATAATGCTAGTTGGTGCCATAGAAAGTATTTATTGTAGACCTAATACTTAGAACAGAAAATAATCCCAAATAAAGAGAATAGTACTGGTCAACAAAACCCACTTAATAATGTAAAAGAAGGCCATGTATAATTGCAGAAGACCTGAGCAGAAGTTCATAGACAAATCAGTGTGAAACACCACCGCAAACATACCTTCAGCCTATCATAGCACCACCAGAAATATTCCAAGAATTTCTCCTCACTTATTTCCACGCTGAAGCAGCCAGGAAAGACAAGAAAATTACAAAATTATTTATACCAAAAAATATAAATAACAACTTAACTACCAACATACGATGAATCAAATAGACATACTATCAAATTGAAACACTAACCCATCCAATCGAAACCTTTCGCGAACATCAATAAGGTGTGGAGACGTGAAAAGTCCGGTTCGAAACCCACAATTACGTAATATGGATTCTGCAAACGTACATGTTGATCCCTTTCCAATTACCAAATGAAGAAAGAATCAGTACAACAATTCCCATGTTGTATACAAACAAGATAGAAGAATTATGTTTCACCGAAGCCAGCTAGACAACAATAGTACTAATGCCTAACCCGAGTGATAAGGAGGTAAGTACCCTTATGCAAGTCTCGGTTTCGAGTTTAATGGAGACAATAGGTGTTGGGAGAGTTTTCCCACTTCAGAGGGTCAACCTAACTCGACTCCAAAGTAGTTGGAGCCCAATGTGACCAAAAAAGAATGTAAGCGAAAGCGAGGACGAAAGCATGGACAAATGCAACATACGAAGAAAAGCAAGGGGAAAAGATTATCAGCTAAAATTATTGTTTTCTAAATGAGATTCAGATTTTAGAGAAAGAAAATTTGCAATACCTTTCCCTTAGTGCCAGCAACATGGATGATTTTCAACTCTGAAATCGCATCTTCCAATTCCAAAATCTAAAACCCAATAAACAAAACAGCTTAATTCAAAGCTCGAGAAAAGATTTAAAAAAAAAAATCAATTCAATCAAAAAACAAAACCAAAAACTTTACTTCCAAATAATCAAAAAGCAAGTCGAAGCGATCCCCTTTGTTGCTCTTATCGGCACGGCTCCGTTTCGTTATCAACGACGACAACGCGTCCAACATCGACTCGTATCGTTCCGCCACAGACTCCACCGATCCTCCTACAACAAAACAAAACTAAACTAAAACCATAAAAAAATAAATAACAGATTTTTTATTAAAAAAATCAATTTTTTGGTTTACCTTTGGCCATTGAGATTTGGATGGATTAAAGAATTGAGAAAGCGAAATATGGGGTTGAGAAGTGAAGATGGGGAGATGAGATTGGGATTGGAGGGCTGAGAAATTACAAGGCAAACACTTCATATACTCCAATTGTGTGTGGGGCTCGGTCGCAGACAAAGATTGCCTACTGTCTTCTTCTCTTATTTATTGTATTTGTGCTACTAGATATGTTTTGAAGTTGATAACCCCCTACCCTGTTACTGTGTTTCTTTAGTTTCAAATAACAGTTAATTTCATTGTCTTCAAAGTTCAAATTATTATTTTAATTTAAATTGCTCTCTGAATTTTCCAATCTTAGTTTCATTGTCACGTTTGAATTGAAACAATTATTTTAGTCGGCAGTTATCCGAATTTAAATCTATTTTTTTATAAAAAATGAAATTTTAAGAAAAAATAATTATATTTCGAATTAATTCAATTTTTGAATTATATTATTTTTATTTATCACAATAAAAAGACGCTATAGACCATAATTTGTATTACGTGTTAATTGTTTGAGTAAACTATAACATATGCCATTGAACTTTAAATTTAGTATTGATATTATCATTAAATTAAAAATTAATATTATTTTAACATTAAGTTTTATTGCAGGCTTTAATTATATTATTGGACTATTAAAATTGTATATAATTAAAGTTTAGACTAAAATTTAGTAGTAAGGTAGTATTGATTTTCAGTTCTATCTTCAAATTGTGCTATTCGCCACCGTTTTATACCGACATCCAACGACAAGACAAGTATAAAAACAAAACAAAGCCCTATCCCTCTACACTTCTCTACCTTGTATCTCTCAAACATGGCGTTCGAAAAATCCGATCCGAACCAATCCAAACCGAGCAAGCTCCGATGGGGAGAGCTAGAGGAAGACGACGATCTGGATTTTTTGTTACCGCCCAAGGAAGTAATCGGACCCGATGAAAACGGGATAAAAAAAGTGATCGAATACAAGTTTAACGATGAAGGCAATAAGGTGAAAATAACGACGACGACCCGAGTCCGAAAACTGGCGAAGGCCCGATTTAACAAACGGGCATTGGAGAGAAGGAATTGGGAGAAATTCGGCGATGCGGTGCGTGAAGATGTTGGGAGTCGGCTCACCATGGTTTCCACTGAAGAAATCATCCTTGAACGACCAAGAGCTCCTGGTTCGATCCTCGTTCTCTTCCTTTTTTATTATAATGCTGAATTCGGTTAATATTGAGATTTAGATAATCTAATTACTATTGACGGTATATTTATCAGAACGAGTTTGTTTTACTTGAGATACGATTCAGATTCATATGTTCATTATCTGAATTAAGTTTTTATTACTAAATTCAGATATTTAGTGAATTTCGATTATCTGGCAAATAATTTCGTAAATTTGGATTCAAATGTCAATCGTAATACTCGATTTTTATGCGGATAATAAGCTAATTCAGATCTAAAGCAGTTGATTCGGATGTTAAAAAATTGGAGATATATGAACCTCGTGAAATTGAACATATTAAGTTTGAAATATTGGATTTGGGATGATTGATTGTTATATTTCTTTTATTTCGGTTTTGATTGTTGTTGAAGTGCTATGGGATATAAAATTTATGAATTACTAGGTTGAAATTTTTATTGGAAAAGAAATTTGTGATTTTAGTCTCTCATGTACAATTTTGATAGGATTGGTGTTTGGAATTGAGCAAATAATATTATTGTGGAATTAAAAGGTAGAATTGTGATTTCATGTTGTTGTGAACGTCGGACACAAGTCAGTGTCCAGTCCTCAAAGGGTCATATTCTCGTACCCACGTCTGAATATACATTGGAAACTCATACTTCAAGAAACTAAAGAATCAGAGAAATATAGGAATGGGGCCTCATTGGATTCATATGATTGTTGCGGTCAGCCAGTCGCATAACGGCCATTTTGGCTGTTGTTTTGTGTGAATGGTGAGTTAGCCACCAGTATAATTGTTAGTGGCCTTTTATCACCGAGAAATGTATCTCAGTGTTTCACTTTTGAGCCACTAACTACATTCTTCCGATGCATGGTTTTTTCGTTCAATCACTTTTTTTTTTTTGAACTTTAATGCTTGCATATTAGGTTTCGGTTTTGTGTTTCATTCAAACACGGTGGCTAGATTTTGCCAAACACATATTAGCCGAATGGATAGAATTGTGCTTTGTTGGCATTCAATTGTTGAATCTTGAAACCTAGAAATTGGTTTGTTCCAAGCCCATAATAAACACTCAGGCACGTTTGCTTGTATCTATGATTGCCGACCATGTACTGATGTAATGCATCTCTGGTATATGAAGACTGTGTTAGAATGGTTGAAAGATGTTTGTAGTTGAAAGAGTTGTAAACTAGGATGTAAAAGTCTGAATTTTCGGTTCCTATCGTTCGTTCATATTTTGGGTGGGAAAAGTTTTGAAACACGGAGTTGTTATACAGGTTCCAAACAGGAAGAAATGAAGGTAGCAGGGGACAGTTTGGCTCAGCTTAGCAAAGGAGGTGCCGTTCTCATGGTGTGCCGGACATGCGGTAAGAAAGGTGATCACTGGACTTCCAAATGTCCATACAAGGATCTTGCTGCTCCAGCTGAAACCTTTGTCGATAAACCTGCTGTATCGGAGACCTCCGTGGCTGCTTCTGGATCCAGTAAGGGAGCTTATGTCCCTCCAAGCATGAGAGCAGGCGCTGATAGAACTGCTGGATCTGATATGAGACGTAGGAACGATGAAAACTCGGTGAGGGTAACGAACTTATCTGAGGATACCCGGGAGCCCGACTTGCTGGAGCTATTCCGCCCTTTTGGTGCTGTAACTCGCGCGTATGTTGCTATGGATCAGAAGACAGGCGCGAGTCGAGGCTTCGGTTTTGTCAACTTTGTAAACAGAGAGGATGCTCAAAGAGCTATTAACAAGCTCAATGGTTACGGTTACGACAATCTCATCCTGCGAGTCGAATGGGCCACGCCAAGATCGAACTAGAATTCATGGTATTAGCTTCTTTCCAGGCATTGTCTTCAATTCCAATTTGCTGCCTGTAAGTGCAGATTTTGACTCTTTTTTATTCGATTTTTTTTTAATTTATTTTCCCACCTGATCATGTATTCTGGTACTTAAGATTCCATTTATTTAAATTGATTTATTGGTTCCTATGGTTGGCGTTTGTGCCAATGCTATCATGTTACTTGAGAATCCGGTTTGGATACTTTTCATTTATTTTGATCAGTGACTTTTTATACACATTATTTATAAAAATATTTACACAAATTTATATATTTACTCTTTAAAAACTAAAATCTTAATATTTGAATTTAATACATGAACCTTTAAATTCTTAATCTTTAAAATAAAAAGGCTTGTATAGTAAGTTACACAACATGTGCATGCACATGAAATCCTAAACACTATACATGAAACTCCTATTAAATTATTAATTTTTAAAAGATAAAAATTTCAATACACAGTCTGTGTAAGTTTACACAGACTTTTTAGTTTTAGGGGTTAGGGGTTTAGTTTAAGGTTTAGAGTTTAGGTTGTAGGGTTTAGAATTTAAGGTTAGTGTTTAGTATTTAGGGTTTATGGTCTGGGATTTAGTTTTTTAGGGTTTAGGTTTAATTTTGATTTATAGTAGAAATAGACAAACTTGTGTAAAATTTATTTTACACAACCTGTGTATTAAATTTAAACCATTTCTAAAATACACAGTTATGTAGATAAGCATGTGCATTAAATAATTTTTTAGTCGTATTTTTGTACCAACATTTTGATAAATGTTATACGCATTTTAAACACCCTATTTTTAAAGAAAAATATAGTTGAAACCCATTAATTTGTTGAGTGATACAAATCTTATATTATTTTATCTTTTATGTGTTTAAATTCTAATTTTTTTCTTTAAAAATTAATTAATTACCGAATAAGTATATTTAGCCAGTTAGTTAAGCTGCTCATCTTTATTCCCTCATTATAAATATTTGTAACACTCTTCCATCTCTAATAGGTTCAGTATTCATTATAGGCAAATTTTTCCTCCCTTCCTTTCAAGGTAGAAATTGTTCAAAAAAATAATTGTTTTATCGAACAACCTAATTAGAAGTTAGAACACATTATTATTAGGGGTGTGCAAAAAAATCGGATCCAATTAATCCGATCCGTTTATCTGTTGATTCGATCCAAAATTTCGAATATCTAATTCATTTTTTATTTTTTGGATAATTCGGATCGGATATTCAAAAATTTTAGATCGAATAAGAATAGTAATTTCACATTCGAACCGAACATCTGATTATTTGATATTCGAAAATTCAAAATTTTTATAAATATAAATCGTGTTATATTCGATATTTTTACTTGTCATATATGAAAATCATATATACAAATTTTGTTATATTCAATAATTTGTTGATTGTTGTATTCGAAAACCTAAAATTTTCATGAATATGACAGCCAAATTAAAAAAATTAAATCAAATCATAAATTCGGATATTAAGATATTCGATTCAAAAAAATTAGATACCCTATTTTTATGGATAGGATACAGATCATTAAAGTGCCTATCCAAAATTTGGATATCTAAAATGCACACCCGTAATTATTATGCACTACACATTTTTTAACATGTGACCCAGTGGTAATATATGTTATTTTTTTGTAACACTTTAATTACGAGCGCGCTCGCATCACAGATAAATTGTTCAAATACAAATCTCTAAAGCATTAAGAGCTATACGTCAATTACTGCAACATTTATGTATGTAACTATGTATGCATGCATGAAACTAACACAATCAATTTAGAGTAGGGAATTAATACAACTCGATTGCTTGAAATACCCCGATTTTCTTTGGATTAAATTAAAAGGACAGCCAAACTGAAACTGTTAGTAGTTTATTTAACTGCCCCAGAAACACATTTCAACCTCAAGAAACACATAGTTCCCTTTATACACAGAACCAAAACTCCATTTAAAGTTCTAACTAATATATTAACCATGTGGAGTAAATTACAGTACCAGGCACTCCTTTGAATATTTCGATTTTATGTCCCAGAAATACACTAACCATCGCACTCAACGTCTCCGAACTCGCCTGCCATTAGGATTCACCGATTCTACCAAAGGACCTTCTGCTGCAAGATCCATCCCATAGACACTGCTCGCACTCCTCTTCCGACTTGACAGCAGGCTTGCACTCTCCTCACTGGATGCAAAGGCCTTCAACAGCTCTGACAACAAAGATGGGCAAGATTCCTCCAAGTGCCTGAACCCTTCCGATTGCATTACCGCTGCAAAACATTGGGAATATACATTAGTTTATGCGCCACCATGCCAAGCAACTGTTTTCTATTGACCTCCGGACAAACAATGCACAGGTTGCCAACAATTGATAGGCCAAGCTTAAGTGAAAAAACATATACTTTCTAAAGAATAGACTCCAAGAGGCAAATAATTAAACGGTAGCCCAACCAAAATAACATTATAGAATCCAATATCAAAAGCATTGAACAGTTTTGACCACACGAGTATCGTGGTCTAATCCGTTCTCAGCATTTCACATAACAGTTTTATCTAAAAAATTCAAGTACCAAACCTGCACGCGGGTTAAGGAATTATGTGCATTAACCTTCAAGAGTTTTTGGTACTTGAAAATTGAAATATAAGCATCCATCTAGGGCTAGACATGTACGGGAAAGCAAAAAAGGCTTTCTGGAGTGCAAACAATACAAAAACCAAGTTTACATAACCTGGAATTTGCACCGGTAGTATCTACGAACACACACCTCCCAAGTTGGCCGGAGTTGCAGCGAATTTCAAACATATGGCCTTCAGTTGTGCACAGTGGTGCTGCTCAGCAAGTGCAAGTGTTGTTGCCACCGTGTCAGCATTAAGTTCTTCGCACAATTTTGACTCACACAACACTTTGAGTCTATCTAAATTGTAAAGGTCAGCAGCCGCCAAAAGATGCTGCACCATGTTGGTTGATGTACACATAGATGTTGAGTTTGTAATTTCTCGTACATCAGGAAGCTTGTCGGTATAAATAAATAAGAGCATTGCCTGGAAGAACAGTCATGGTAAGGAATAAGGATGAATTCTCATTTGCATTGATTAGCCAATAAATGAAAAAGCAACCCTAGATAACTAAAATCTATACTTGGCAATGGTTCGAAAAACGGACTGGACATCAAACCAGTAAGAACCCCAGTTAACAGTTGAACAGGTAAGACCATGTGAAAAGATTGTTTGCATTTAAAAAGAAATTTAAAACATTAAAATTTGATGTTAATCAAGTACCAAGAATAACAAACATTTAATAAAAATTATTTTACTAAAAGGTACAAGTTTCAATATAAATTCAAGTAGTAAAATGTTCAAATCTCATCATGTACTATTTCCCCCAGTAAAAAAATAAGTTCAAAACCATATTTTACAGGTTTTTCCTTTTTTTCCAGTTCGAAAAATTCCCTGTTATATATAGCAGGCCGGACAGGTCAACAATTCCCGATTCAACCAACCAATCTGATCAGTTTACTTTTCGATCTTCACATCCAGGGAAAAAAACCCACAATTTGTTGAATCCTATTTCTAATTCACCAAATTATGAAGTACATTTATTCCAGGGCTTGCTTATGCAACATACTCAATTATAGGTTCATTCTTCAATGTCCAATAGAAAGTAAAAGGAAGCATCACCTTGAAGATAGAAGGCTCGAAATCTTTCACTACTACTTTATCCAAGTTAGGGTCTCCAACAAGCCCAAAAAACTGTGCTTTAAAAACAGGCGAGCGTGCAGCAAGTATCAACTTATGCGCTTTAAATGTCTCGTCACCAACTTGAAAAATTATATCACAACCATTTTCAGACTCTAGCAATGCTCTAAGATTCTGACCCATGTCCGATGGTGGTACAGGAATAGAAGACAGTTTTGGCCCCTCAAGGCGAGTTCTAACTACTCCAACGGTGCAGTTCATGATTAGGCAATCATCCTTTATGTAGTCAGAACTTTCTAACGTTGTTCTTCTAAAGAATCGCTTGTAGCCCCTTAATGCACGGAAGAAAGAAGATAAAATCAATGCCTTATCAAAATATGACCTGGGAATGTGCAAGTCGTCTATGTGATCGTAAAAATTTAACATCTTATGGAATGAATATTACAGTAAAACGTAGAGAAACTTAGATGCTCATCATATAATATGCGCATGTTTCAACAACACATATGGACATATAACATATAAAGTGGAATTACACGGAAATCACCAACATACGTTCCTTCATTTCCTTGTTTCAGTCATTGCCTCATTGGTTCTTGTCCCAGGTTTACTTCTGTTATACTAACAGCTTCTATGTGGTTTTTAATATACGAGTTCATAATTCTCAGACACCTTGAATAAATTTCAGTGCAAGGCTTAGATCCTCAGTCAAAGTTATATAAGAGAATTTGCTGAAAACGTAACCTATCAATGCTTCTCAATTACCATGTCCTATAAGAGCACCCACATTTACCAGTTCATCAATCAAAATCATAATAACAATTTCACATCTCCTATTGAACAGACCTTACGGGAAAAAACAGCTACAACATAACACAAATGTGCAAGTGTCTTAAAATCTACATAATACAATTATTATCGTATCAATACATACATTAACCATGATCATGAATTCAACGTTGATAAAGAAATTTCTGAACCTTATTTTTTTTTTATCTAAATTCAACAACATATATACCCATTTAATAATCATAATATAACTATAAACAATGGTGCCAAATAAATTATCAGAATCATTCTATCAACACATAAATAACTAGACTTTTAAAGGGAACATAAATTTCTGAACCAAACCCCTAAATTCTAAAACTCAAAATTCTTACCACATGCTTCCTCTGTACTTCAACGTATAAGGCCCACTCTCCAACGCTCTAACAAAGTGACTATGAACCTTATGCTTCCCTTTCCCGCTCTGGTCAACTAGGGTGAGCTCGAAAAGCGCTCGAACATCGGTACCCTCACTAGCCAGCGCAATGAAAACCGAAACATACATCGCACTGTCCTCCGGATTTTTACCGTCGGGATAAAAGTAAACCGCCCAATCATAACCTCCGACGGTAAAGACATCGCTGGATATACATTTCCCGGCACCCATCCCTTTCGCCAACGAATAACCCTTGATCGTGAATTGGTGTGACCCGTTCACCGTCTCGCTCACCGATTTAGATTCCGAATCCTTGAAATCTTCCATGTTACTTTTCTTTCTTCTTTTCATCAAGTTCCCCAAAACCCTAGCCCTAGAAATTTCATTTCTTAGGTAAATTTGGAGAATTTGTGAGGGTAAAATGTGGAAGTGAAGAGGTTAAGGTCAGTTGACGGAGATTGTGGTGGCAGCGGCAGTAGCAGCGGCGGCGTTGATTAAATGTCCGGAGGGAAATAAAAGAGGTTTTCTTTGAGTTTTTTTTTTTTTTTGCTTCGTGGAGTTTCTGGGTTGGTTAATGGGATTTATGTACGCTATATATATATGTAGGGTTAACTAGACCACCAAACTATCGAACTCGTCAATCAGACTATTAAACTTATTAAATTGACATATTTTGACCACCGCTGTTAAAAAACTAACAGAGAGGTGACATGACAGTTAAGAAAATTTTGTAAAATTACATATTTAGTTTCTATTTTGTAAAATTTTGTAAAATCAGTCCATAAATCTCTAAAAATAACAAAACTCAAATCCCTAAATCTTCATTGCTGCCGCCGATCGTCGTCGCCGACCCCACCCTTTCGATCGTTGAATTCAGTCAGCCATTCTCCTAACGTGTCGTCGTTAGAAATCGGCAAACGGTGTGTCAATCAAACAACTATTTAACATTTGTCGTTCAATGTTCGACTGGCACACCGTTCGCCGATTTCCAGCAATAACATATTGGGGGAAATGGTCGGTTAAATCCGACGGCCAAAAAGGTGAAGTCAGCGACGATGATCGGCAGCGATAATAATGAAGATTTAGGGATTTAGGATTTAGGTATTTAGGGACTATTTTAAAATTGTTCAGAATTTTAAGATTTATTAAAAAAAACAAATTATTAAAAACAAACAATGAATTAAAAGAAATTAAAAATATGACACCTGTCAAATTTTTATTGATTAATGAATTTTTTAACGACAGTTAATACCAGACAACTAAAATTATAACGGTTAAAATTTTAGGCACCTATTTTTACCAAAAAAAAAACTTTAGGCACCTAGAGCTTTAAAGTGGTATAGTTTGAGCACTTATTTTTCATTTAAGCCTTTTAAGAAACTTAACATCAAAATAAGTGTCTAACTATCTTGTTTATCCCTTTTAGAAGTTTAAACTTTTTTAGGTGTCTAAAGTATCATTTTTTTGTTAAAATAAATATCTCGATTGACCTTAAAAGTGACAAAATTAAGATTTTGGGCACCTAAAGAGGACAAAAAAATTAGGCACCTAAAACATAAAAGCGAGATAATTTGAACACTTATTTTGATATTTAGCCTTTTTTAATATATTTTCATAAAATAAATGTAACTAGTTTCAACAACAGTTTAACCAAAATATTATATTAGTCAACCGTTTAATCGGTTGCTGTAGCGACCTTTTTCTTCTTGAAGATTAAGGTTTGAAGTGTTTTGCGACATCAAAGGAGATGACACCCAAAAAACGAAATGACACTCCCAAAAGACTACCATTAAATTTTTAAAACACATGGTAGAGTCGCCACCGGCCACATTTGGTAGATCGGACACCGAAAAGATAACCAGAGATGGATCCGAGAGTTGGTTACGAATGGGGAAGGATTAACACCCCACTACGCCCAAAATTGGTAGTGGAGTTGTGGTATGTTATCCTGCACTATTCGCACACCTCAGTCATCATTCGGTTATTCAAATTGGTGGTGTTGTCAGTGATGATCCTTTCTGGTAGACCATAGCGACAAATAATCTCCTTCTTTATAAACTTGCAGACTATCGCCCTGGTGATGCTGGCATAGGAGGTTGTTTCCACCCACTTGGTGAAATAATCAATGGCCACTAGGATGAAGCGATGCCCATTAGAGGCCTTCAGGTAACTCTGTCCAATAACATCCATTCCTCATACTGCAAAAGGCCATGACAAGTTCATGGTATGTAACGGTAATGGTGGATAGTGAATCTTGTCAGCGTATATCTGGCATTTATGGCACCTCTTGGCATAGTTAATGCAATCCCCTTCCATGGTTGACCAGTAATAGCCATACCTCATGATCTTTCGAGCCATTGAAAAGCCGCTAGCGTGTGTCTCACATATCCTATCGTGCACTTTCGCAAGAATCTCTTTGACTTCCTTTGCATTGACGCATCTCAGCAGCACTTGGTCTTTGCCTCTTTTGTACAAAATCTCACTATCTAGGGCGTATCCTGCCGTCATTCTCCTGATAGTCCTTTTGTCATTCTCGCTAGCTTCTTTAGGATAGGTTTGGGATCTGATGTATTGTAAAATATTGTGGTACCATGGGTTGCCATCCACTTCTTCTTCTAGGCTATAGTAGTGTGCGGGCACTTCAAAGGTTTGTATTTGAATATGCTTCATTTCCACTTTCGTATTTGTTTTAAACATTGCTGCTAAAGTTGCCAAAGCGTCTGCCATCTGGTTGTCTTCTCTCGGAAGATAAGTGAAACTAACATTTTCGAATTCTTTGATTAGTTATTGGATCAAATTATAGTAATTAACCAGCTTTGGGTCCCTTGTTTCCCACTCTCCGCAAAGCTGGTAAATCACGATGAACGAATCTTCAAAAACCCGCAGCGTCTTGATCTTTCTTTCGATGGTCGCACGCAATTCCATTACACATGCCTCATACTCGACCATGTTGTTCGTGTAAAAGAATTCTAGTCTACTTGTGAAAGCGTGGTAGACATCATATAGGGAAATTAGTATCGCCCCTATTTCGTGCCCCAAAGCGTTTGAGGCCCCATCAAAATAGAGCTTCCATGATTCTTTTTCTGGGATAGCCCCTTCTTCAGTTGTGATACACATCAGATCCTTGTCGGGGAAGTCAAATTTTAGAGGTTCGTAATCATCTAAGGCTCAGCTTGCTAAGAAATATGCTACAACACTTCCTTTCACTGCCTTCTGGCTCACATAGACAATGTCGAATTATGACAACAGCATTTGCCACCAGGCCATTTTTCCAGTTAGAGCGGGTGCTTCCATGTAAAAATTTTAACAGGTCTAACTTGGATATCAACCAAGTGGTGTAATACAACATGTACTGCCGGAGTCTCTTGGCAGTCCACACCAGAGCGCAACATAACTTCTGAATTGGAGGATATCGCGTTTCACAATCGGTGAACTTCTTGCTCAAATAGTAGATGGCTATTTCTTTTTTCCTAGACTCATCGTGTTGCCCTAGTACGCATCCCATTAAATTTTCGTGAATGGTCATGTACACGATCAACGGTCTTCCTGTAACAGGTGCCACCAAGATCGGAAGATTTGTCAAATAGGTTTTGATCTTTTCCAGAGCCTCTTGACATTTTTCGTTTCATTCTCCAGGGTTATTTTTCCGAAGTAGCCTAAAGATGGGGTTGCATTTTCTAGTCAACTGGGAGATAAATCGGGATATATAATTCAGTCTTCCCAAAAAGCCTCAAAATTCTTTTTACGTATTTGGTGAGGGAAGATTTTGTATGGCTTTTACTTTATCGAGGTCGATCTCGATCTCTCTTCGGCTGATCACAACCCCCAATAGTTTTCCAGATGATACGGCAAATGTGCATTTGGCTGGATTGAGATTTAGTTGGTATTTTCTCAATCTTTGGAAGAGCTTCCTCAAGTTCTGAATATGTTCCTCCTTCGTTCGAGATTTAGCAATCTTGTCATCTACATACACCTCGATTTCTTTGTGCATCATATCATGGAAGAGGGTCACCATTGCTCTCTGGTAAGTTGCCCCGGTATTTTTGAGTCCGAACGGTATTACTTTGTAACAGTATGTGCCCCACAGGGTCACGAATGTGGTTTTCTCTATATCTTCCTGATACATCTTTATCTAGTTATACCCTGAGAACTCGTCCATGAAGGAGAACCAAGAATGCCATGCAGTGCCGTCAACTAGCGTATCGATATGTGGCAATAGAAAATTATCTTTTAGACTTGCCTTGTTAAGATATCTGTAGTCGACACACATTTGAACCTTTCCATCTTTTTTTGGTACTTAAACTATGTTTGCAACCCATTGTGGGTACTTGGCGACTTTCAAGAAGCCAACATCAAATTGTTTTTTCACTTCTTCCCTGATTTTCAGCAACATATTTACCCCCGTCATTCTGAGCTTCTGTTGTACGGGCTTGCACTCTGGTTTTATCGCCAGCTTATGTACCACTATCTCTGTGCTTAATCCTGGCATGTCCTGGTAGGTCCAAGCAAATACATCATTGAACTCCTGAAGCAGAGTTATCAAATCATGTCTGGTCTTTTGAGAAATGGTGGTCCAATCTTCACTTCTTTTTTTCCCTCCTTAGTTCTCAGGTTCAAAGTTTCCATTTCTTCTTGTTTGGGCAGTATTTTCTTTTCCTCACTTGCCATAAGCCTCGCTAGTTCTTCGGGAACTTCGTACTCTATTCCCTCATCGTCTTCTTCTATTTCTGCCAGACACATAGGCTGTTTGAAACCCACATCGGGCTCGAATTCGGGCTCATTCATACAGTTAATAACAGGGTTACTGCATAGAGAAATGCAACTAATGTTTGGACAAAAATGGGTGTTGGTATGAAAAATAGAGAAAAATGAATAAAATGAAATGTTTGCCATTTAATTGAAACATAGAAATTATCATTTTCATTGCATCTATAAGTAGATTAGCATAGTTGCCCTTTTATAAAAAGATCCCTAATGCTTTCGGGTGCAAGCAGAAGGGTTGGTTCAGAGCATTACTTTGATTTCGCCCTAGAAACTACATGTAGATCAATACTGCTTCAGTTTCTGAGTGTTTCCCCTGGGAGACAAGGGCGAATCCTGGCCAGAAGCTTGTTATCCTCTTTATCCTCAGTTATCATGTTGATCGTCAATCCATCTAACGACTCACTGAGCTTTTCTTCATCTTTAAGCCCATCGCTTTCTCGGAGCACTTCTTGTATATTCTGTTCGGGGTTGACAATCCCTCCAAATACAAAAACATCTCTCAAGCGGGGAAATGACATCAGTTTTCATGGGATATCTTCTCCCGTGAGTTTGGCTCTTCTTTGTTGTCACTCCTTCTGTACTCTTCTCTCTTTTGCATCATATTGGGCTTGTAACCGAGCCCAAATCGATTATTCTTGGCACTGACTAATTTCGCATGTAAGCTTCCCTGCAAATTTCTTCCGAGCCCTTTTTCCAACTGTAGCTCCTCGGCCTAAGGTTTATTTGACAGCCATCTTGGTACTTTTAGACAGCCCAGGGTATGAGATTTCGCTTCCTTATGCGACAAATGTGGCATTCACAAATTCCAGAGCCTGAAAGGAACATTTTATAACATCTTCATCATTCTGGATATAGGGGACATCAGTCGTGACTGAAGCGATGATTTCTTGCTCGGCCCACACGGTGATCAACTTTTCTTCGCTCACGAATTTAAACTTCTGGTGTAATGATGAGGGGACCGCCCCGGTGGAGTGGATCCAAGGTCTTCCTAGCAGTCAGTTATAAGTTGGCCTAATGTTCATCACCATGAATTCAACAGCCTATTCTATCGGCCCAATTAACAAAGAAATCTCGATCTTTCCGGTCACTTCTCTCTGAGTACTATCAAAATCCCTCACTGAATTATAGCATGGCTTCATGTGAGAACTGTCCACCGGCAGTCTTTGCAGGGTCGCTAATGGTAACACATTTAATACAGATCCATTGTCAATAAGTATCTTACGCAAAACATACCTCTTACAGTGAGCGGTGATATTCAAAGCTTTAGTAGATCCTGTACCCCCTTCTGGGATCTCATTGTCACTAAAGGTGATATAATTGTCTACAATGATATAACCCACTATCCAATCTAACTTTTCTACAGAGATGTCTTATGAAACAAACGTTTGAGTCAATACCTTCAATAATGCATCACGATGTTTTTCTGAGCTCAAGAGTAATTCAAGTACTATAATTCTAACTTGTTGCTTGCGGAGTTGTTCAACTACGTTGTATTCGTTGTGCCTTAAAAACTTTAAAAATTCTTGCGTTTGCACCTCGGTCACTGGCTCTTGACCTCATCTTCTACGACTTTCTTCTTGTCTCCCGTTGTTTCTGCTACTCTTGACGTTTCGAGCGAATAACAATGATCGCTTTTCGTGAAATGTCCAACCTCGTTCACAACTTCAGGTTCTCCCCCTTAAAGATGCTCCTTATGTGCGGGCTTTTCCTGAATGGGCAATTCTCCATCTTTCTGCGATCCCGACCCTTCTGCTACAGAAACATAAGTAACATAGTTCCAGGAAACTCTCTGTGTATTTTTGAACGAGAATGGAGCAGGTGCAGAGATGATAATCCTAGGAGTTATCTTCGCATTTCCTTTATGTGGTGATTGATTCCCTCTCAGCCTAAAAGATATGACCAACAGCCTGCTTGCACTATATTTAGAGCCAGAGTTATCTGAAGCGCAAACGTCCATTTCTCTCGTCTCTTCGTCTTTCTCAAAGAACTCAATTTCTTTATTGTCCATCATCTTCTGAACTAACTGTCTAAACTGCCCGCATTGTTGGATGTCGTGTCCTAACTCCTGATGGTATTCACAGTAGGGCTCACACCCTTCATGTACTATTTCCATTCATTTTTCTATCACACACGCCATACACAATTGTTGAAAGACTCGCCTAAGAGGGGACTTCACCTCAGATATCTCTCTCTTGGCCCTCATATTACTTCCATCTTCAATTACGTTGACGTCATGCCCTCCATGGTTTGGCAGCGGATTGACGGCCATGCTTTGGTCATCAAATTTTAGAATTCATGTGTTTATTAAATTCTAGATGACTTTTTTGAAGGTAATACAGTTTTCTGTTGAATGTCCTAGAATGCCAGCATGATAATCGCAATGGGCGTTTTCGTCGTACCACAAAGGGAAATGGGGCTTGAATGGCGCAACAATATATGGACGGATCAGGTCAGCCTTATGTAGCTGATAATACAGCTCCGTGTACAATACTGTCAGGGGTGTGAAAGATATTTTCTCATTCTTGGGGGCCCTATCATCATTCTTGTTTGTGCTCTAAGCATTTCTGGTAGGTACCTGCGGTTGTGAAATTGTAAGGTTTGTCGAGACATTATAAGTGTTAACGATGTTCACTTCACTATCTTTCTTTTTATAATGCTTGCAGGAACTTTCTCCATTATCGATCCTCCCAGTCTTTATTGCTACTTCAATCGATTCTCCGGTTCTTATCAAGTCAGCAAAGGTCTGAGTGCTATTGTTAATCAGACGGTCAAACAATGTTCCCCTCAAGGTGTTCACAAACATTGAGGTAATCTCATACTCAGAGATAGGCGGATGGATTTGGACTGCTATATCACGCCATCTCTGAGCGTATTGATGCAGGCTCTCATTCGACCGTTGCTCCATTCCTTCTAGCATAGCTCGACTAGGGGTCATATCAGAAACATGTTTGTAATGCTCAACAAAGGCTCAGGAAAGATCTTTCCATGTCTTAACATCATCTCATTTGAGCTGCGTATACCAACGGATAGTAGACCCGGTCAAACTGTCCTGGAAGTAATGAATCAATAACTTCTCATTTTTTATGAATAATGTCATTTTCCGACAGTACATGGTTATGTGTGCGGAGGGGCATGAGGTTCCGTCATACTTGTCAAATTCTGGTGTCTTGAATTTTGGTGGAAGAACCAGGTCAGAAACAAGGCTTAGATTGCTTGCATCACTTTCCCGTTCATTCCCTCCTTGCATGGCTCTGAACTGCTCTTCAAGAAGGTAGAATTTTTCCTCATATTTTTTCTCTATTTCGACCCTGATCTTTTCCACTAAGTCAAGGTCTGGTACTTCTTTCTCATGGCTTGTTTCTAAATTAATAGGTCGTTTGGCGGCTACTCCTTCCTGGTGGCTGGCAGATGCCCTAGTGGTGTTGACATGTACCCTCTTTTCAGGAATTTATGTGTTTGATTGAACCCTGATGTGAGATGCAGTACCATCTGGCTCTTATGTGGTGTCTTTGTCTTTCTTTAATAATGCATATATTTTAGCCATAATTGCCTCTCGTGACTGGGCAATCCGTCCGCTGATGCTTCGTTTGGCCCTATCAACACGGTCTTCCAAGCTCTTTTGGCCTTGTTTTAGTTCATCTACTCGACCTTCCATTTTCTTTGCTTGTAATCGGGTACCGTATTGATGTGGAATGATTGTGGTTTGAAATTAAACTTTCTGCCATGATATTTCCATGATTAATTCAGCTGTCCTTAACAATGTATGCAAATTATGATGTACAATTAAATGGTTAAATGCCATGTTAAATTGAATGCAAATGAAGTTCTGATTCGTAAGTAGTCCTTAGAAATACTTTCATTAGATGGAGAAGTCTGATTACAAAAAGCAAAGATAACGCGTTTACAGGTAGCAACTAGCTTCCACCCCTAAGACTTCTACATAACACGTTTACAGGTAGAGACTAGCTTACATCCCTAAGACTTCTACTTCTTGAAGCAGAGCATACACCCAAGATCCCAACTCTGATTCCAGACTAACGCGTGCTACTAGCTCATGTGCTTTTCGGGCCAAGCCTTGAATGTATCGAGCTACCTCATGTGCTTGCACCATAACGTCTGTCATCACCCTATGCTGATCTCGGATTAGCTGATCGGCTTGTTGCAGTCCATATACTATTCGGCAGTTATCTTCCTATAAGGCTCCTTCAAAAGACACAAGTCTCTCATTGCAGTCGCGGAGAGCACTCTCGAGTTCAGTCACCTTAGCCCTTAACAACTCATTTTCTTCTTGTGCAAGGCGTAGCGTAGCAACGTTGTCTTGGTTGTGATATTCTTGTAAAAGTCTCTACAACTGTAGAATTTGAGCTTCAAATTCCTCATTATGAGTTTTCAGTCCTTAGTTTTGAGCCTGACTGGCGGCCAATTCTTGAGTAATGGCTTCTAGCTCCCTCGTCTTTTTGTCTACCTGTTTCTGACCAGCTTCATATCTCCGAGCATAGCTATCTGCTCTCTTTATTTCCTTTAGTAGCTTAGCGGTCAATTTTTTGGCGGTAGTGCCCAAACCATTTTTCCGCATGTTCTGTTTCAGCTCTAGCCACTCTTCCCTTAAGTCTTTATGATCAGCTTCGAGGATTTTCTTCTGTTTTAGGAGGTCTTTCTCTTGCCGCTCGTGCTTCTCCACATCTACAGAGGCCAGGTAATTCGCTGCCTCCAAGTCAGCGATGCACTTTTCCAAGGCTCGTACCTCCTTTTGATGGGCTTTCTTAGCCTTTTCCAAGTCTAAATGAGCGTCTTCCATATGTTCTCTCATAATCCAAGCAACTCCTGGGTTCGCACGAGGAATGTCATCATTAACCCGGCTAAGTCTCCACTGCTCGTACCCGGGGGTGAGAGGTGAATCGCATTTGTAGACTTCGACCATATACATACGCTTCCACGAACGACTTATCTTTTGGGCTTGCGTTTTGTAGCCATTTCCCGCGTATTTGAATTCTGACGTGTTCAACCCGTAAGTGGCAGGAACAAACTGCATCGAGCCATATTGGCGTGACACAAGTAAGGGACAATATCCACTTCCTCCCCAAATCCCTAGCAGAGGCACCGAATCGTATTCTCTGCAACGATAGAGAAAGCTACTCAATATTAGCCATGGTACCTTCCATCTGATAGTGTCATCTTGTAAGTCTTGAAAGTCGGCCATCCATTGGTCTTCGGTCATGGTCTCAACTTTGTACTCTTCCAAACAGGTCTATATAGGAAAGAAGGTGGTGAGGCACATCCGGTGAGAATATTTCAAATCCCATAAGTGACTCCGGATCCAAATTTCTAACAACGGAACGCATCCCAGGAATCTGTCACCTCCTATTTTTTTACACGCGCTTAGTGATCGAAAAGTTTATGTTAAAAAATAATGAATGATGAAAAATTGGTAGATAGAAAGTAAAAAGATGAAAAATATATATTTTTTATTTATGTGTTTATTTTTTAAAACAAACTGTGTGCTTGGTTCATAATATGTAAATTTAGATATAAAATATATTTCTTTCCTCTTCATTTCTTGGTACAATAAAAAAATAGAAAGAAAAAAAATTCACTTTACCATTACATTCTTATATTTTTTTAAAAAAAGGAAATATGCATAAATTAACCCATAATGATATCTTCAGGTACAACCGAATGAATACAAACAAGGCATTCAAGATAAAAATAATAACATCTTTGCGAGACATTATACTCTTATACTTATATTTCTTTTATTGATAAATTTTATTGTTATATTATTTAATTATAATTTTATTGAGTTATTAATTTATTAAATCTTGTAATAATAATTTTTACTGTGATTTTGCTTGATACAATAAAATGATTCACTTTACGAGTCGTACAATCTTTTCTCTTTTACAATAAAATGATATATTTGTTATTAATTCAATGATACGACTCGTAAGGATTCTCTAAGCAATGAAAATTAATATCACAATACAAATTACTAATCTTTTTGATAGCAAATAAATTAAAATTTAAGAAATTTTTTTATTAAACCAATTTATTCATAAATACAAATGAATGCAATATTTAATCAATTTTAAAATAAAATTTAAAATCTATTATTATTTATTTTGATACATAAGCATAAAAGAAAAGAATACCATAAAAACCCAATAAGTATCCATATGGAAAAACAGATGAGGCTCGTCTTATGAGACACGTATTCAAATCACTTCGTCTACAAAGTGTATGCCCATTGTCAATGGGTTAAGAATATCTATGAATAGATACTACCTTGTAATCACATTAAGACTATTTGAAAAGAACACAATAAAGAACAAGTCAAAAAACGTGTTGGAGCAAGGGGTTTGGCCTACCCGAATTCAATTCAAAAATTTAAAGTTTTTACTTGAATTTGACCCGGCATAGAAAGACTTTTCGCACGACCCCATATTTTAGGATTAAAATCTGATATGACCTTATAGTAATTACTCATAAATATATAAAAAAAAATTATACAATTATCTCGGATTAGATCAAATATTTTTTACATTAAATTTGAACTCGACTTAACCCAACATTTAATAATTTTTTACTTGATCGGAACACAAAATTTTTCACCCGTTGAATCCGGATCTCAATGCCATCCCTAAGTGTGACAAAAGGATAAAGGACCACTCCAGTGCCAACTGTTTTACATTCGAGAAACATCTATAAGGGACAATTTCTTACTATTTTTTGTTCACTTTTTAAAATAGGATTCAATAATTTTTCTGGTGAATCTTTCACCTAATTCGGACGAATGTCAATTTACACAGGAAGAAAAAAAAAACTTCCCCTCCCATTTTACTTCCATATCTATTTTCTCTTGTACAAAGCAACTCATAATTAATCTTCCTTCATTTTTCCTTTCTCGTGCCTTTTTCCTCCAATTTTCTGCTAAACCAAACAAACCCTTAATGTTTGGAATATTAATGTCTCATGCGCACTTCTCAAACTGTATTGGAGTTCTACCCACAATCTATTTTGATAAGTTTTACTTAAATAAATTTACATATGAAATTATTTTTATTTATATGTGAATTTGAATATATCAAGAAAGCCATTAAACGATATACATCTCTATATTAGAAAATCTTCATAAAGTTACGGGAACTTGATATAGTGTACAATATCTACATTACTCAAATTATACTCGATCACACGTCTTTTTGTATATTATACTACCGACAATGAGATTTGAATTATAATCAATCGACAATTTTAACTAGTTTTACAGTTCAGTTTTTGTAATATGATTCCAATTGTAATTGTTGTTCTAATTGATACAAAGTCATACGAATGGTGATTGTGAGCATTGATTCTGAGTACAAAACTATAAAATAATGCTCTAGTTGTTATTTCCGAATTACATAACAAATAACACCTATATTATTATTTAAAAGTCCGATCAAATTGTTGTCATCCGTTAACCGGTTTTCAGAACCGAAAACTCATTTCCGTAATTGATAATTGATATTATTATAATTATAATTATATTTTAGGTTATATTTTAAAACATAATTCGTGTAAATTTTTTTATACAACTATTCTTTAAAATAAAAAAACTTAAAACCCTAACCATAATCTTAATACCTTAAACTATAAACTTAAATTATAAACTTTAAATCTTAAATTTTAAACCTTATAACCTAAACACATCATTTCTAAAACCTGATAAATTTGTGTAAAGTTTACACAGATAAACGGTGTATCAAAATTTCTCTTTTATTTTTTTTCGTATTTAAAACCATTCTTTCATTCTGAATAACCATGTTACGTGGCCAAAATCTAATGGTGGAGCAGATCAAGTGATAAAAACAGTTAGAGACGGAAGATTTATCCTGTTTGTGGTGATAAATGGAATAAACCATTGAGTGGCAAAGAAACGCCCTAAAACGGCAACCTCAAGGATAAATCAACACAGGGAGCTGAGACCAATCCACATCCGCCACGCGACCAATCTCCATTGTGTGGCCTTGAACAACTGAAAGAATATCCTTAATTTTGGTACACAAGAAACGAGATGGACTTATCCCTATAAGTTGTGCCCCCACAGTCTCCTTGCTTCAGCTTCTCAAAAGGCCACACTCAAATCAGTAACAACAGAATTCAGAGTTCGATAATCTCCCCTGCCATGGCTGCAGCCATCTCCACCATTGCTGCTTCCAACCGAGCACTGGTAATCTTTGCCACCATATTCTTGCTTTGTTCCTGCGTGTGTGCGTGCTCGAGTTCGTGTCGATTCACGTTTCTCGAACTTTTTTGTGTTTTTAAAGCATTCGTGTCAAATATATATCCATATGTGTGTATATGGTATACTAGTAGATCACATGCATGCAAGTGGAGTATATATACATATTCACATACTGCATGTTGGATGTGTCGAACATAAATACTTGAAAAACGGAGAGCCAAGGTATTGTAGAGTAAAACTATGCATGTATGTATCTTATTTAAATTTAGATGTGAGTGTCTGATATGATTAAATGTGATATATATGTTTATTTTTTAAAATTGTTTTGTGTTTAGAGATGTTTTGAAAGTTCGTATTCGCATATACAAACAAATGGTAAATGGAACTATAAATATACATATGTGGAGTTTACGTGTGTTAAAAAAAATAAAGAGTAGAAGCAGTATAGACTAAGATTAACTATATATAGATGAAGTTAATGAACTTTTTTATCTTATTCGAACTCAGATATGAGTATTAGTCGTAATATGTTCATATGTTCTTTATTTAAATCAGGGGCTGGCAGAGGTCATGGCTTCTTTAAATGATAAAATTGATTTTGAGTTCCTTTTATAATAAAAAGTTTATAAATTAATTTATGATAAAATTATACTTTGACCCTTTAAAATACTAAATTTTTTATTTAATCATTTAAAAACAGTTGAGCTTGAATGGCGCTTGTGCTGGAGTTTCGGTTCCAAGCTCAGCTTTCATGGGGAAGAGAGTGAGCGCCAGATCCAGCAACATCTACAAGCTTCCGTCGGGAAGTTTTAAGGTCGTGGCGGCCAAAGAAGTCGATGAAAGCAAACAGACCGACCAAGACCGATGGAAGGGGCTGACGACCGATATTTCCGACGACCAACAAGACATCACTCGAGGGAAAGGAATGGTCGATTCCCTCTTCCAAGCTCCCATGAACGATGGAACTCACTATGCTGTCATGAGTTCCTACGAATACATCAGCCAAGGGCTTAAAACGTAAGTATCAATGTCATGATTTTGAACCAAAGGTGTCATCGAGTCGAGCCTGATTCAATAAACTTGAATTCAAACTCAACTTTCGATATTTTTATTAGTATTTAGTACTGAATTTGTGATGATGGATGTAATTTAGGTACGAGTTGGACAACAACATGGATGGTTTCTACATTGCCCCAGCTTTCATGGACAAGCTTGTTGTCCACATCACCAAGAACTTCATGACCCTCCCTAACATCAAGGTTGATTAAAATTTTCACTTTATATGAAAATTAATGCTTTTTTTTAGTAATTAGATATGTTCATAAGTCGAATCGAATAATTCAAATCAAGTTGAAATGGAAAAGAATGAAATTAAATCCGTATTTAAGATCGAATTGTATGTTACGTCGGACAAACTGTTCGATCCATAAACATGTCTATTATTAATTAGTTGATTGATTTATTTTAGCATTAAATTAACCAATTTTCATAAATTTTCTCTTATAGGTTCCTCTTATCTTGGGTGTTTGGGGAGGCAAAGGTCAAGGAAAATCCTTCCAATGTGAGCTTGTCTTTGCCAAGATGGGAATCAAGTGAGTTCATGATTTTCCTAAGACAAGTTTCTTAAACAAACATGCTTTGATAAATGATGAAACATAATGAATGGATTATTTCCAGCCCCATTATGATGAGTGCCGGAGAACTCGAGAGTGGAAACGCCGGTGAACCGGCCAAGTTGATCAGGCAAAGGTACCGTGAGGCCGCCGACATCATAAAAAAGGGCAAGATGTGCTGCCTCTTCATCAACGATCTCGATGCCGGAGCCGGTCGTATGGGAGGCACCACTCAATACACCGTCAACAACCAGATGGTTAATGCTACCCTCATGAACATTGCGGATAACCCTACTAACGTCCAGCTGCCCGGTATGTACAACAAGGAAGACAATCCCCGTGTCCCGATCATCGTCACCGGTAATGATTTCTCGACATTGTATGCTCCTCTCATCCGTGACGGACGTATGGAGAAGTTTTACTGGGCACCAACTAGGGAAGACCGTATTGGTGTTTGCAAAGGTATCTTTAGGACTGATGGTGTCCCTGAACAAGACATTGTCAAGCTTGTCGACACTTTCCCTGGCCAATCCATTGGTAAGTCTTATCATTCAGGTTTATTTCGGATATACGAATTTGGGTGATACATATATGATTGGTTTTGTAGATTTCTTCGGTGCCGTGAGGGCGAGAGTTTACGATGACGAAGTGAGGAAATGGATCGGAGAAGTCGGAGTTCAGGGTATCGGGAAGAAGCTTGTGAACTCGAGGGAAGGTCCCCCAACATTCGAGCAACCTAGGATGACCATCGAAAAACTATTGGAATATGGAAACATGCTTGTTGCCGAGCAAGAGAATGTTAAGAGAGTCCAATTGGCCGACAAGTACTTGAGTGAAGCTGCCCTTGGTGAAGCTAATGAAGATTCCATCAAAAGAGGAACTTTCTATGGTTAGATACTTTTATTTACTGTTTATTTAAACTCGACTCAACCGTTATCGAATTGTTATTTAAATTCGGTTGTTGTTAATGTTGTTTTATGGCAGGCAAAGCAGCCCAGCAAGTTGGTGTTCCGGTTCCTGAAGGATGCACTGACCCAGGTGCTGATAATTTTGATCCAACGGCTAGGAGTGATGATGGAAGCTGCACTTACAAATTCTAGGCCTTTTTGCCTACGATATAGTATGGTATTGGGTTGAAAATGGAAAACGGAAAACCCTTTCTATTTTAAGTAATTATGTGAGATATTCCAAAACTATCGTTTGCCCTTTGTTTTAACTGGATTTGATTCCTCTATTTTTGTGTTTCTCTGGAATGTTTCGCTTTGTCTCGTTCCAATCAAGTCGGATTACTCGTTCGAATCAATAAGTTTAATTTATTTTAATCGAATTTTATACAAAAAAAATTTAAATTTAAATCAATTTGAATCTAAATTATTTTAAACAAGAATTTTAATTTGTATCGATACGAGTAAGAGATAATTAAAATACTTCAGTACAAATATGCTAATGTGTAAACTTGCATAAATTATTAATACTTCAAAATTGATTAAATATATTTTACGATCAAAACTGATGGGAGTCGAATACACCTGTTTAAATATTTTACTTTTATAAATTTTAACTATTTTTTGAATTTGGAGAATAACCGTCCAACTCGCATTGACATCGTAAATTCAATATAATTAGATGATCAATTTCGGAGACTTTAATTTTTTTTTTAAAGAAAGATCATGAGATAATTTTCGTGAACCTTAAAATGCCATTCGTAAGTACAAATTGTTCAAGAAACGTGGGGCATTCTAAATCAAAATAACATAAAGAAGGTTGTGTTAGAGTCCATATAGCTAATTCATGGCCAACCACATTTGCATTTCACCGAGCAACAAATTTAATTTGGATATAACTAATATGAGCAAGTTTTGTTCGAACTTTTTAGAAATAGGGATCGAGTAAAAATAAATATGTTTGTGGATTATTCAACTTATTAACAACAACAAAGTCACCCTCTATGATCACAAATGGCCATCATCAACTCAACACATCCTTTCTTAATGGCACGTTCAATGTCTGTCATAAAACCATGGGTGAGTCTAAAGAACGACAAGTTAGTATACGGTTAATAAACGGTGGGATGTTAGAGTCGTTAGATGGGAAAACTTTTGATTTTGACTGTTAGATTTAGATTCCAAAAAAAACACAAAAGCTGGAAGAGGTTGTTGCTGGTAAATTACGAAACTTAGTAAGTTGTATCGCAACTTTATGGGGATAACATTCGTGTTGCAATGTCAAATGTTAAAATAACGCATAAGTTTCGGAACTCTGTGATATGTACCAGAACCGGTAGTTAAAAGTATAAACCAAAATTGTAAAGTTTGAGATAATTAACGTTGGCAGAAGATGTCTCGAAATTTGATAACGAGTATCGAAACTCTCATCTGTTAAATTAACATTTTAGGGTTAATGTGTAACAATATACGTTTTTCTCCAAATATTGGAACTTTTGTACATGTTTCGGCACTCGTAGAAATGTGTAAACTATAAATGTTTAAAGTCCCTTTAACAATACTTGTTTGTTTAGTATGTTTCGGAACTTAATTATCCGTACCGAAACATGGGGCATAGTATGTTGGATAGATAAAATTAGACGTAGAAACCGTAAACGTGAAGAGTAGATAACATATTAGGTCGAATCGCTAAGTATCAGAATTCATGAACGCGTTTCGCAACCTAAAGTAGAAGATTATAGTATTTTCGATTTAACGATTCATATTTCAGTTTCTTGTAGGTCTCACAAAGTACTTAGTCGTTTCGCTACTCGTAGCTACTAAAGCCCTCTGGTTCCCTAAAATTGAGAATTAAACAATCATTTGTTTAATAACATTTTAGGTTTAGTATTTAATTAATTTACAAGGTTGGTTTCACGCACCTAAAGAGTATGATGTTGTGGAAATACAATGAATACAACGTTGGGGTGCATTGAGGAAATGATGTGAAAGTAAAAATAGTATTTAACAAATAATGTCCGATGATGTGAATGAAGTTGTCAAATGGGAATGAGCTAAAAGAGTTGTAAATGAAATAAATGAAATGTGAGGAGCAAATAATGTCCTAGGTGAATGGGATAAAAGAGGTTGTGAATACGGGAATTGAGAAGCAAATTAAAGGTGAGGAAAAACTGGACAATATGAGGGTGATTGATGATACGATGTTGGGAGAGAAATTAAGTATTCTTTCTAAAGACATCGCAGAATTGCGAACCGACATGACCTACTTCAAGTAGAGCTTGGAAGAGAAGATAAACAATATTGATGTCAAAATGAACGAGTTTAAAGTGAAAATAAATGATTTTAAAGTCAAAATCGTAGGTTTTGAAGTCAAAATCAACGTCGTTAATAAGGTTGTAAAAGAAATGCAGGAGGAAATGAAAGGTTCTTTGCAGAAGATGTTAAGGAATATAGAGCTTGATAGGGCCTATATTGTGACTGAAATTAATAGGGTTGTTGACCGTAACTTTATGTGGACGTCACTTCAAAGAGAAGATGGTCAGAGCCGTACTCCTACAGAGACAGCAGAAATTGTTACTCCTTCTTTCAAATTGAAAATACCCCAAGGTGGAGTTAGGCGCATCATAGATTTAGATAATAAAAAATATATGACTATCCAGCACCAATGAAGAAAAAGGTAAAAGCTAAATTTATTTAAAGATCATTTTCATCTTTTTCATGTACCTATGGGCTTGGCCTTGACTAGTGTACTGTTCCGTTGTAGAATAACCATGCTGTCGGGCAGGTTAGTCAAAAATCCCCTCGACTCTCTAAGGATAACCATTCAATTGCATAAAGTTAGGAAAGTTAATTGGGAATAAATATTCCGCGTAATTACCATTCTCAATGGTAACTGTTGGTTGTGTGTACAGTGTACTTTAATAATAGCAAATAGCGGGTGTCATATGCATTGAACATTGGCCATTGAGCATTGGGACTTAAGCCCATCGAAGGGAACATAATACAATTTTAGCCGTTAAGGCCATCGAATTAAATGTTGTTCCTTAATGATTGTGATTTTTTTTCATTTACATAATTTATGATTGTCGTGGTTACCATTATATCTTTCTTGTGAAAGGTTGCTGTATTTTATTTTGCAATTGTAATAGTTGAATGTTTTGGGTTCCTCGTTGCTATAGTGGTCATGTAAATGTTGGCAGGGATGTTTTTTTGCAGGGATGGAGCTAGGATCAAACAATGGGAGGGGCAATATTCTATTAAGCCTTTAAATCTAAAAATTAGGAGCGGCAAAGTCCTTATTTGACTAGTATTTAAACTTAGAAAGACCTCAAATGATATTATACCAAAATATTTTGAAAGGGGCAAGAACCCTTCCCAACCTATACATAGTTCCGTCTTTGTTTTTTGAGTTTGTTTTGTTGTTTTTGGTCACTGATTTCTGTAGTGATTTTTACGTTGCAAACAACAGTAAACTCCTGCATTTTTCTTGTATTGATGCAGCTGAAATTCTAAAGAAATTGCATTAGCAATATAAGATAGTGCCATGTTGTAAACTGAGACTTATTAGTTGTCGTTGTCTCGACAAATAATAGTGTATATTTTGCTTCATATGTTTGTTAAGTAGAGTTAGTTAAATGTATGAACAAGTTAGTTAGATATTAGTTAGTTAGTTATAGTTAAGTAGAACTTATACCGGTGTAAATGTGTTATAGTTAGCCATAGTTAATTAGTTAGATGTAGTTAAGTAGAACGTATACCGGTGTAAATGTATTATAATTAGTCGTAGTTAATTAGTTAGCTATGGTTAAGTAAAACTTATACCGGTGTAAATGTATTATAAATATACACTTAATCAATCAATCAATAAAAGTAGTGTAATTTTACTGTTTCTTACTTCAGTATTGAATTGAAGTTTAATTTCTAATAACAAAAGTATAAATCAACAGCTTTAGAACCCGTCATGTTTCATGTTGTTGCATTCGGACAAATGCATAAAATACTCATCAAGTTACATTTGGTTTGCAAAAACATAATTTGTTTCTCCTATAATCTCTTCATTTTAGTTTCAAATTTAGATGTGTTAGGTTTTGAGTACATATCATACATAGATAAATTTAATTTTTGTAAGTTTTTTCACACATTTAGAGCCATATTGAAGAGTTTGAGTATGCCAATGATCATATAGCAGGCAAAATCTTGGTTGAACTGAATAGAGGGCTGAACAAGTGTGGGGTTATCAGTCATCGTTTTAATATTGGAGTGAATGAGATGGAGGGTTGGACTGTTGGGTTATCTCTTTTAAGACAAGTTAGCTAAGAATTTTTTTGGTCGTTTAATCTCTTTTATTTAGATTTTGGAGGAAATAGATTTATAAGAATTATTAATTAGTAGTATTTTTAAATTGTAGATTTTTTTGCTGGAAAAAGAAACGAACTTCGATATATGAATATCATTATTTGGTCTTCTTAGTGCGACGCTCGATTTTCATTCGAAATTTTATACCAACTTTTAAAGCTTGAGCATGATTTGATATAAAAATTGAATTGCTTAGCTTGATAATATGGTAATTATATGGCTTAATGCACTTTTTGCCCCCTAATATTTATCACTTTTTTAACTTGGCACCTAAACTATTTTTAGGCTCTTCTCATGGGCAGATGTACATGTATTTTTTAGGGTGCAATTGACCCCACTGATTTTTTTTTAAAACCCATTATAAAGTATAAAAAATTCAAACTTTTCATTAAAAAATATAATAATTAACCCCACTTGATTTTTTAGGATATGAGGTCAACAATACTTATTGTAGTGTTATAGAAATTTTCTCAAACTTCATACCTCACTCAGACCAGGGTCGTATCTGGGCCTGGACGGGAGGGGCAACTGCCCACGACCCATAATGTTTATAATGAATCAGACTTATTTTTAATATTAATTATAGGGTCCAATTTTTTCAACCAATTTTTTTCCAATATATATTATTAGGGGCTTACTCTTAAGATTTATTTATTTTTCTAATATTTGTTATTAAGGTTCTAATTTTTTTTTAATATTTGTTATATGGGTATACTCTTAAAATACATTTTTTTTGTAATACTTGTTATTAAATGTCTAATTTTTTCAATACTTGTTACTAGAGACCCATTTTTTAATATTTTTTATTAGAGATCTACTCTTAATTTTTTTTCTAATGTGTTATTACGGGTCTAATATTTTCAATACTTGTTATTAGAGGTCAATTTTTTTCAATATTTGTTATCAGGGGCTCAATTTTTTCAATACTTGTTATTATAGACCTATCATTAACTTTTTTTCCAATACTCGTTATTAGGGACATGAATTTAAATAACGGCCTCAGCAGCAACAATGACCGTTATATAGCGGTAAAGACATCATCCGAAATTACGATATCCACAATCGTTATGTCCATAGAAGCATATGTTATTTATAAAAAAAAATCACAACTGCAATACTCGCAGTGACCGCAATCATGATAAACACAATGCGACCGAAAACACGATTCAATCGCATTTTAAATCCCTGATTAGGGGCTCAATTTTTTTGTTTGCCTTAGGGCCACCAAAATCTCAAAAACGGGTCTGACTCTGACCCCACTATATAGAAATCTTGGCTCCGCCATTGGCTCTTCTGTTCCTTAAAGTTTACGTCGTTACCCAAAATACCCCAAATACTGACGCCGTTAAAAAATATATATTAACCAATGAAATTTTGCCACGCCACTCAATTTATTTTATTTTTCTTATTTTCAAAAATAGCATCTAAATTAATTAAAAATAAAATAAATATAATATAATATTATTAAAAATATTAAAAAAACTCACCCCCTCGTCTACTCATTTTTCTCCGGTTGCCGACCGACAGGGATGAACCGATCCCCGTTTTCTTAAACAGTGTACAATTCCAGATATTTCATACTCTAAAATTTCAACTTTTTCAAAACCCAGAAATTCTAATTATCAGAAATTGTTTCAAGCAAATTCCAGCTAAAAGAACAATTTGAAAAATTAGTAAAAGTTGAAGAATCAAAATGCTTACAGTCCATGGGTACAGCGAGTAGCTTGGCGGCCCTTATCGAGACACTTCTCAGGGTTAGGATCTTTCTTCTTACACTTGAGGAACTCCACGTTTTCCGACATACAATTAATCTCGGTGTGTTTCGCGGCCCCGTCAGAACCGACGATGTCGGGATCGGTTCACTCGTCGCATCAACCACGTCCGCCATTTTCACCGCCACCAACGAAGAAAATATCACTTCTTTCTGCACCATTAAAAAAACCCAACCTTTAATTAATCAAATTCTTAGTTATCTACAATTAAGGGTGAAAAGGAAAGGAAATTGCATTGTGGGTTAATCTGTTTACCTTGATCAATCAATGGGGGTTTAGGGTAAATCGGGGTGGAGTGAGTTTAGGCAGTCAAGGCAAATACTACATTTGCATCAGCTATTCAGATTGGTGACCCTGTTTCTATAGATCGAGCCGTGTATGCTCCGAAATTGGGGAAGAAGACGATGGGGGAGGAAGATGGGGTATTTTGAGAAATATAATTACATTAATAAATATTTTAATATATCTATTGTATTTTTTATTTTAAAATTTAAAAAATAAAGAAAATGGCGTGGCGTGTTCTAATTAGTAATGACAGATTTTTTTAACGGTATTAATTTTTTGGGTGAAATGAGTAAAGTCGAAAACTTTAGGGGGCACTTCGTCCCAAAAAAATTAAGTACCAAATTAAGAAAAGTGGTATACTTTAGGGGTAAAAGGTGCATTAAGCCTAATTATATTAATAATGTGATAATTTATAGTTTTTTTGCAAATTTTAGATAATGTAATAAAAAAAGTTATATGACTTTTTATATAGATATTTTTAATTTAATATTAAATTTTTAACATGTTAAAATGAAAATATAGCATGGCAAATTTTATTTCCAAGTAATTTTATATCTCATCAATCAAACAAAGTAATCTTATATTCCTACAAAATATACCAAACAATGTAATGTAATATTCCTAGTAATGTGTCAGGTAATGTCACATTTCTAGAATCATATTCACATAGATAATCTTACATTCCGTGAACCAAACACACCCTAAGGGTAAAGTACACAAATGGTTACCTAACTATTCCAAAAAATACAAAAGGGTCACCAAACTTTTAAAAGTTACATAATGGGCATTAAACTTTAGTTTTTATTATAAAATGGCCACTGATCCGTTAACTATCATTAAGTGAATGACGTGACTGTTACAAAAATTTGAATAATAACACATATAATCCTTCATATTTACACATTCAATCAATTTAGTCTTAACTTAATTCTCATTATTGATGTCTAAATTGATTAAATGTGTAAATATTGAGGATTAAATGTGTTGTTATACAAATTTTTGTAACTGCCATGTCACCCAGTTAACAACAGTTAAAGGCTCAGTGACCATTTTGTAACAAAAATTATAATTTAATGCTTATTATGTAACTTCTAAAAGTTTGGTGATTATTTTATATTTTTTGAGATAATTTAGTGATCATTTGTGTACTGTACCCAAATACTAATATGCAAAAAAAAAAAAATTTAGTGACTCATATAAATAGTCTATCGTAATTTAAGGGCGTTTTTAATAAATAAATAAATACAACTGGAATAGATGTTCACAAGTGAATTAACGTTTTGGGGTGACCAAAGCTTTAGCATACTAAAAATTGAAATGATTTTTTTAAATAACCAAAAATTTTAGTGTTTTAAAAGTTAAGTTCATTATTTTCTTGTTCTTTTATGTTTTGTTTTTTTAATTTTAATAAAAAACCTTGCTCTTGTGGCACGTGTTTTCTATGCTCTTGTGGCACGTTTTTCATTGATTTTTATGGTTCGTTTCATCTGTCATTTGACACGATTTCAGCATACCGTAGTGGTCATTTGATGCTCGTATAGAGATCCTCACGGTCCTAGCTTTCTGATTTGATTTTTTTGAAGGTCATAAAAAATATTGATCTCTATTCGTTTGATGGTTTGTTAGCCGATGTAATCAGAACTATGTAGCGGAGCAATATGCTTGATAGTTTAGTTCGCTCACCAATTATTTTTCATCTCGTAAAGCGTCTCGTTTGGCTAGAGACAAGGAGATTCATGAAAATTTCTGGGATTAGATGGTATACTAATCTTCATGGAATGGTTTGCTTTTCTTTGCACCTTTGTATGAGATTTTAGTGGACTAGTTCATTTTTCTCTATTTTTGATGCATTGTATTTTTAATATCTTTCATGGTGATTAATAAATCTAGATGTCATTATTCAAAAAAAATTAAGTAACCAATTAAGTAGTTTAACCTGTATATTTGACTACTTGCTTGTAAGTACTTTAATTTTGTTATTTCTTCTAGTAATAGTATAGAACCTTAGAAAGTTGCGAATATGTTTAAACTCTAATGACAATTATTCGAATATTTTAAAAAATGGACAGTCTATTTAAGAGAAGAGAAGAAGAATTTTTGCTTCTAAAAGCTATTGAACCACAACTTAGAGACAGAAAGTATCAATTAAAAGCTTTTAACCACCTGCAAGATTGTTAATTTGAATATTTAAATTGATTTTTTTTACTGAAAATCAGATATTTATATCAAATGAATATTTTAATACATAGTTAAATTTTACTTGTTCAAAAAAATAATACATAGTTATTTTGGATAAATTACCCAATTGCTCGAGAAATTATTTTATGGGCCTGGCTCACCTCATTATCTATGGTCCCTATCCATTAAAAATCAGCCAACTAATTATCTTTTTTCATGTTACTAATTCATTCAACTAATTTTTAGTAGACGTGATCATGAATAACGTAGTGAGCCGTGACTATATATTAATTTTTCCACTCGCTCGATTTTTAGGACACGCTCTAAAAAAATCCTTACAATTTCGAACCTCTAATCCACCGGCTCCGCTCAACCATTACTACAAAGATATATCTGGGATAATTCCTTTCTCTGTGTATATATATTGGGATTCAAAAAATCCATTACTGCATTTTAATTTTTTAAAAATTGGATTTTTGGGTTTCTTCATTTGTTAGGGTTTAATTTTTTGGATATTTCCCCGTTGAATCACGCCAAGTTATGAGGGAAATTGGGTGTTCCGTTATTGAATTTTGGTCGAGATTTGATCCTTTCCCCCCCGAATATGTTAATCATGCTAAATTTGAAATTTCTAGTGAATTTTGAGGTTTATGGGAATTTCTAGTGAATTTCAATCAATTTTATTCTAAATTTTACCGCGGAAATTTTAACTTTAACGTAAATTTGATCAAAGTTGCGCTACTATATTCTTCTCTTAATGTACTATTTTGGGTTGTTTGATCTATAATTTTTTTTATAGATAAATTATGATTTGTATTGCCCAAAAAGAACAGCAAAACGCTGTTACAAGAATAAAAACTTATCTATACCCCTATACAAGTATACCCCAATTTGCACATAACTGAATGTTAGTACTATCCTCTATATCTATACATTTTTTGTATAGTTTTATACTAACAACCTCTTTTACCATGCCAACAATATCCTCAGGGGTTCGAGATATACTCCTATAGAACATGTGATTCCTCTCTTCCCAAATGCCATATATAAAAGCATTCCAAGCCAACTTCAAAATATGGACAATCAGGGACTTACCCTTTAGACGAGTAATGGCCCAGCTCATCTCATCGTCCCAAAGCAGAACGTTTCGACAAACCTTACAATTCGTTAAGATAGTACTCCAGACAGTAGCAGCGTAAGGGCACTCAAAGAAAATATGGTTTCTGCTCTCCATACCTTGCTCACAGAGGAGGCAGGAAGTGGCACCGGCTATCCCCAGATGAGATAGCCTATCACGCGTAGGCAATCTATTCAAAATGGCCATCCAACTCACCAGAGAGTGCTTAGGGATATGCATAGGGTACCACACCAATTTTTTCCATGCAACCTTCGCTATTTCATCTCTAGTCCGTTCCCAGATCCAAGTTGCGCTCACATCTGTCAGGTTCACCAAGGCACTAAAGATCCTCCTTGCTTCATTTCTGAGCTTCAGCAGCTTCTTCACAACCCAGCTAAAGTAACATTTGCTTTCTACTTCCCAAAAACTCTCTCCTTTAAAGACATATACATTAAGCCAGGCCACCCAGAGAGATCCTTCTCCGGCAAGAATGTTTCTAATCAAATAGAGGAGACAAGCCTTGTTCCAGCAACTCAAATTCATTAGGCCTAAGCTTCCCTCAGAGCGCAAGTGGCAGATCTGCTCCCAACTTACCCGTGCCCCGTGAGCAGGAGCATCAGTTCCCTTCCAGAAAAATCTCATGCACAGTTGGTCGATCTTAGAAATGACAGCTTTAGGCAAGACCAGTTGTCTGCACCAATAATTAGAAACACTAAAGAGAACTACCCGAATGAGTTGAAGCCTTCCCCCATAGCTAAGCTTCTTGTTTGCCCACAAGTTCAATTTGTCCTTAATCTTTGTCAAGAGAGCCTGTCATTCTTCCTCACTGAGTTTCCTTGGGACCAGAGGAACCCCTAGGTATCGTACTGGTAACTTTTCCACAAGTTCAATTTTTTTTAGTGATCTATAAATTTGATATGTTCATTTCTTTCTTAAGAAAAAATATGTTCATTTAATTTCCTCAGATTTTTTTTATGGATCTACTTTAATCATCTTTGTTATTACACTGATATGGGCTATTTATATTTTTGGATTGGTTGACATGCAGAGAATTTGAATCCGAAGAATTTAATATATTCTTGCTGCCCCTTAACATGCCTGAGACATGGTATTTAAGGAGAGGTTAGATTATGGATTCAATGCCTTTAATGATCTCAATGTACCCCGAGCCCCTCGATCGTTTCGGGTATGTTTCATTATTCGTAGAACCATGAGGGGCAAATTAACCAATTTTGAAATAAATAAAGTTTTAAAAAGTAATTAAATAATAAAAGTTAAGGAAATTAAAGTTTAATTTCACTAATTTCAAAATTAAAGGGTCTTAAAAAGTGACTAAACAAAAAAATGAGTGGTCATGGCTTAATTTCATTAATTTTAATTTAAAGGGTCTGCTTGTAACCGAAGTTTGTATGCATCTTATGTCGAAATTCTTGTTGATTTTTTTTCTTCATATATTTCAAGATGGAGGAATGAAGCCTCTATATCGCAAGCGGAAGACATATAACTACATAGATGTAAATATGACACTTTATAAACGGATGAACATCTTTGACCGTAGCTCAATGGTAACTTCCGATGGAGGGATCAGTGGTGAAAGCGTTACTAATTCTTCGGAGGTCATGAATAGAGATAAGAGTAGCAGAGCTGCAATGTCGGATAGAGGTGCAATTATCTTCATAGTTTACTATTTCTAGATAGAAAAAACTTTGATACACAGACCGTGTAAACTATAACTTTAGTTTACACGTACCTTATAGTTTTAGGGGTTTGGATTTTAGTTTAGGGTTTAAGGTTTAGGGGTTTAGAATTTAAGTTTAGTGTTTAGAATTTAGAGTGTGGGGTTTAGTTTTTTAGGATTAGGGTTATGAATTTAAGATTTAAATTTTTATAGTGTAAATACACAGACTTTTGTAAAATTAATTTTACACAACATGTATATCAAAGTTTTATTCTTTCTAGATTCAGATGTTAACTAGTCTTAGAATGTGGGATATCATCCGTGTTTACAGGTCATCAAGCATCCCCACAGCCCAAGGACGAGGAGTGCCAGTACCACATGAACTTCTGGACAGGGTATTGGCTGCTTATGCTTACGGCTCTCAGCATCAAGCTAAAAAAAACAAAGCAAGCATCATCATCTCGGAACTTCCAGAATTACGGGCACCAAGGCTGAGAGAAAGGAGTGGCAGATGTCAGGACTGGTACGTTGTGACATGAACATTGTACGAATGATTAACATTTTATGCAATGTTCTTACACTCACTTTGATTCGTTGGCCTATTTTTTCTTGGTGGGGAGCCATCAGCATTTTTCTCTAAATATGGTTAGATGTAGTACGATTACTTCTAACCAGATTGTACAGCAATTTTCTTTCTTGTTTGTTTCTTTGCTCCCTTGTTTCTCCACACTCGATTATGTTATGTTTCTCGGGGAGTCGACGGTCATTGTTGGATCTTGTCTCTTCCTTGCTGTGACATTAGGGGTAAATATTTAATTGAGTCAAATTAAAAAAAAATTGAGCTTTGACACGATGTTTAGCCTTCGAGTCCGATATTTTTACTATTGATATTGGTGTCCCTGTTGGCATTTTTACTGAAATAATATTATATATATTATTTATAGAAATGATACCTTTTGTCTGTGGAACATGGGAAAGGTGTAACAAAACGCGTTTTCCCTGGGTTTTCAATGAAACGTGGTCAATTGTGAACACGTGCATAGCTGCTGCCGTCCGGTTCGTGTTTTCGACACGTATTGTTCGATTTTTTTTTACAAAGTTTGTATAATTTCTTATTTTTCTTCGTTATATTTTTTCTTTTCTCATTTTGTGCAAATTGTCATGTCATGTCAAGTGCCGTAGATTGAAGGCGCGCAACGTCAAGCGCATTACGTCATTCGTGCTTTCCCTATTGCTGTGCTGTCATGCTCCGGTGTTTAAATGATATCGTGTAAACCATTTTCACTTGTTGGTAATTTTTTTAAAAATTATTTAATGTAAATACGAAATATTAAATAATGTTTCTCATTATTAAAAATTCAATAATATAGTTTTTAATACACTATAATAATGAGTAAATATTATTTATGTCAATATAATTATTATTAAAATATGATTTTTTACAATTTTATAAATAAAAATATTTAGATTAGTATATTTTAATAAATTAATATATTATATTAGTTATTTATTGAAATAAGAATATCACATTATATTATTAAAAACTATTAATAAACATATTTTAATAATTAATATTAATTTTAAAAATAATATTATAGTATTATATTTATATTAAATACATAAATTAATATTACTCGTTAACAATAACTCAATAATATTATCTTTAAAATATTATATATTACCATTAAATATATAAATAAAATAATATTATTTTGGATGTTTATGTTTTGAAGTAAAAAGTTGAAAAAATGACTCACGAAATTAAAACATGTAAGTCGTTTTACAAGAAAACAATTTTTTCAATTATCTGTAAAGTTATAAGTTGATAAAATTCATTTTACCACAACTAAGCACGAAAAAAAATGAAGAAAACATTTTTCATAAAACTTATTTCATGAATCAAACTTAGTCTTATTAATATAACATAAATGTATCATTTTCGTAAATAATTTGATTCGAGTGTCATTTTGATAAATAATTTAAAATATATATTTTTATAAAAATGTCGTTCCTGTCCCATTTCATTATAATGGTTTATTTCTCCAATTAGCTTAGTGTAATTAATTGAGAAGATTCT
>CM033738.1:2202986-2303570 GCA_019671005.1 Hibiscus mutabilis
ATCAACAATAATAAATACCCAAACAACACGAGAATTCAACCCTAATCATAATATTATTTACAACACAAATAATTTATCGAAAGAAAACTGGCAAACAAAGCAACATGAAGAGCATACAAGGATTGTCCACCCACCACCACTCTTCACCAGCCAATCTTAATTATAATCATAGGAATGTCATAACAACGATGCCAACTAAATTGACTATTTTGTTAAAAGTTGGATTCCTTTTAGACTGAATTCAAGTTAAAAAGTTAAAGCCATTAGCTATTTCAATCGAAGCCCAAATTGAAAACCATTTTAATCTAAACCCGAACCAGTAGAGATATATCAAATGAAATTCAATCAGGCAGGCTATTTTATGCGTATCGTGTGCCTGATCAAATGGGCCTGGCCTGAAAGGGTCTGAGGCGCTTTTGCAAGGCGCATCCCTTGACAACAGTGAGTTAAGAAGGAAGGTTACCTTGTTATTGCTGTAACCCTATCAGTTTGTAGCTTTGCAAACTTTCTTTGGGGAGTGAGAACGTTGTTTGCTTCGTTGGTAAGGATTTATTTTCACCATTGTCCGTCAAAGTCTCGAGACCGCATGCATGACAAAGGGATTCCACATCCAATTCCTATAAAAGCAATACCAAATCCAAATCAGAAGATAGAATCCATGTTGCTCCAACTTCTTTTACTTTGAAGTATTTTTATCTGACGTATTTTTGGACATGAGTATGAAAAAACTTCAGAAAAATTGAACATATCCATATCAAAACATGCTCATGAAAAACTTCTGAATTTAAAAATTATATCCATATCAAAACAAATCTTGTGTTTGAAAATCATATCAAAAGTTTGGACAATTGTTGTAACCCTAAAATCTTGTGTATGTAAGAAATGATACCTTCATCATCAAAAGTTTGGACAATTGTTCCAAAGGATATGGATGAACCTTGTAGCAACAATTATTTATATATGAAATCGCCAGTGCTCGAACCTGAAAAGTTTTTGAAGAGGAAATGAAAATAGAAAGGAATAAAATAAAGGTGTACAGCAAATACAAGGGACTCATCTATGTTACTTGGATATACCTGTGAATATTAGATTCGGGTATGTATCAAGTATCAACAAAGGTATTTTCAAGTTTTTCAATATATTTGGAGCACTTGAAAAGTTTATCTCCGTTCTCAAACCAGATATACATTGGGCATGGGTATCAAAACAAATATTTCAAGAAAAATGAAGAGTGGAAGAAACATAGGAACGCTTGTGAAATTAAAATTTTAGGATATTAAGAACTTTGAAGAATATTTAAGTTTAAACTATTTTCAGATTACTTTAAGCTAAACAAAAAGAATGATCAACTTAGCAAGAATCTTACAATCCCGGAAAAGAAAAATTATATTTTGATTTAACATATCAAAATACTATGAATATATCAGAATCAGCATATTTTTAACAAAATACTTTTTAGCACTTTTTCTTATATTTTAGTAAAACTTCTTAGTAAGGGATATACACCCTCCAAGGGGTCTCCAAATAATGAAAATTTTATAAAAAGAAATAGTTGAATAAATCCATGTTCGACTCACACCCGAATTCTAATAACATAAGTTCTAACATTGAATCCTGATAACATAGGTTCTAACATTATGTCCATAAAGTATCATACCACTACACTGAACACTATGGTTGAAAACTATGTGCAATAAATAAAAAATGAAGTCAATGAGAAAAAGGCCATTCAACAAGTGATTACCTCATTAACGTATGGCTCAATAATACAATAATGTAGATATGATGCCTCAGATGAAACAGTATAGAGAAAACACTTATAATTTCCCATTCGATAAAGTCTGTAGAGAAATAATGAAACGTCTTATTTCCCTTCAATTTTAGATTAATGTCGGAGAAATATTTAAGAGATTGCAGTGATAGGCATTGATAGAACTTCACAGTTACCTTAGAACTTGACGGGCAAAACACATTTCTTTAGACTTCATTATGGGAGAAGGTACAAGGCGAAACCATAATGACAACGACTCCTGCATATCAGAATCACTAGTTCAGGATCAACAAGGTTGAAATTAAGGCTGAAGTACATAGCCATGAAAACAACGGAAATTACCGTTTGTTGATTCTTCGAATCGAGGTGAAGAAGCACGTAAAATGAACGAAACTGGGCTTCATTCTTGTAAACAAAGTTGTTGTCATGATTAGCTTCATACATAATATACAGAGATGTCAAAGTCTTTGTAAGCTGCTCCAGGTTTAGATATTGCAAAGAAGAAATACTTGAACTGCTACAATTCCTAAGCCTTTGGTGAGAGACTACATGAAATTTTACCTGCAGGATGAAATATATAAAATCCAAATAACAGATCAAGCTTTTACTCTTTCCATGGCAAGACTATGTAGCTATTCCGCCAATACTATGTATCATTACAGGTGTTGGATATGAATACTTCAAGCCAAAGGAAGGGTCAGAGCAACATAGCCAACCGGAAAACTACATGATAAACGAGTTAAAAACATGGTATTTGCTGGCAAGAATGTTTTCAATAAGATAAAGGATGTAAGCTTTTTTAAGGTTTAGAAAGAAAGCACGTGATAAGAATGAGCATCATCAATAGACATAATATTGCAGTAGAATTTAGAGAAGAGTAAATCAAGCAGGACAACTCCATGTTGCTTTGACTCTTCATTTTTTAAAGCACCTATTTCGACAATCGTAACTGATACATATCTAGACATGGGTTCAAGGATTTCAACTACAGTGATTTTTTAGAACCGAAAAACCGTACCGATACGCCCCTAGACATACCGATACGGATAGGGTCGTACCGATACGCATACATGCGTACCGATCCCTGTTCAACTACCCTCAACGGCTATTTCTCAACGGTCTTTCAAATTGCAGAGCGTACCGAAACAGACCAACTCGTAACGATACGGTTTGCCAAACAAACCAAGGCGTACCGATACGGTTAGCAAACAGACAAAGGTGTTTCGATACGGTTAGCAAGACTGAGAGCAACGGCTAGTAGCTGTACCGATACAAGTACACGCGTACCGATACGGTTAGGCAGCTAAGAGCTTAACGGCTAGTTTCCAAGAAGGGCGTATCGATACGGGTATCACGTGTATCAATACGGACAGCTACAGAACTGCATTAATTGCGGGAAATAGAGGCTCCAACGGCTCCAATTCAATCCCAACGGTCTCCAACAGCTAGAAACTTAATTGGGAGTATTTAAGTACCCTTCAAGCTTCAGCAACAACTAATGATCCTCAAGTCAACAACATTATGATGAAAATTTGTCTCAGTGCTTAATTTTCTTACTTTTTGTAATAGACAACAACTAATGATCCTCAAGTCAACAACATTATGATAAAAATTTGTCTTAGTATGTATGCTCAAGTGTTTTAAGATTTGGGTGAGTGCTTAAAGAGTGCAAACATATACCTTGTAGTGAGGAATTATTGTTTGCTTTATTTCCTTTGTTTGAGCGGATTTCCAAAGCTTGAGTTGTAAACTTTGGGTGCTAGACTTGGTCATAGGGTCTAGGATTGTAAAGGTTGACTCCTAAGCCTTGTAAAAGGGGAAGAAATTTATAGTGAATTTGAGAAATACTTAGTGGGAGCTAAGGTAGTGGATTTAGAGCTTGTTAGAAGCTTGAACCACTATAAATCCTTGTGTAAATTTGTCTATATTTTTGCTTCCACCACATACACCCAAAAATCAACTTCACCACTTGGCAAGCATATCGGTTGAAGGAATTCGAGCTCAACAATTGGTATCAGAGCGAGGCTCAATCGAGAAGGTCTAATAACCTATTGAGACGATCTGAAAGCTCGATCAACTAACAAGTCAACTGGAGATAAATGGCGCAATCTATCGACAAGAAACCTTTCTTTGACGGGACCAACTATGCCTATTGGAAGACTAAAATAATGTTCTTCATCAAGGCCAAAGATTACAAGCTTTGGGACATTGTTGAAGATGGTCCATACGTACCACAAAGATGCAAGGCAGAATGGAATGCAGATGATCGCAAGAAGATGGAGCTAAATTGCAAGGCTTTACACATTCTCTTTTGGGCATTTAGCCCCAATATCTATGAGAAGATGTCTTTTTGTGAGGATGCCAAGGATGTTTGGGACAAGCTTCAAGTCATGTAAGAAGGAACAAACGAAGTAAAGGAGACCAAAATCGGCCTTCTCAAACTTGAGTATGAGAACTTCAAGATGAAACCGGAAGAGGACATCATGAAAATGTTCGATAGATTCTCCACCATCACCAATGGACTCAAAAGCTATGGAGAAATCATTCCGAAAGAAAAACTTGTCCAAAAGCTTATCTACTCTCTTCCCGAGTAATGAGACTCAAAGAATACCGCCATCATCGAAGCCAAAAATCTCAAAGTTCTAAAGCTAGATGAGCTCATGGGGTCACTTCTCACTCATGAAATCATGAAGAAAGGAAAAGAAGAGGAGGAGGAGAAGAAGGAAGAGATAAAGAAGATGGGGAAGAAGAAAATCATGGAACTAGGCATTAATGTGAATGCCATTGCTCTTGAATCCTCCAAAAGCGACCAAGAAGAATCAAATAAGGAGGAAAGTGAAGATGAAGAGATGGCCTATCTCTTCAAGGAATTGGCTCGAGTCATGATGAGCAACAAAAAAGAATCCAAGCATGAATTGAAGAAGAAGATGGTGGATTCCCCCAAAAGCTCAAAATGCAAGAAGACGAGGCACCCCAAATCCGATTGCCTTCGCTTCAACACGAAGGGACCATTATCAAAAAAAGCATATGTGGCTACATGGAGTGATCAAGACTCCACCGATGAAGATGAGATAGCCCATCTATGCATGATGGCCCTCCAAGAGGAGGAGGTAACTTTTATCTCATCTTGTTCTAATTCAAATTCATATATATTTGATGAGTTGCAAGATGCCTATGACAAATTGATTTTTGAGTTCAAAGCCTCATTTTCTAAACACAAAAAGTTGATTTCTAAATTGAAAAATGAAAATGATTTGCTTGTGAAAACCAATTTAGAATTTGAAGCAAAATTAAAGAATTTTGAATTTAAAGTTTTAGATTTACAAAATTTATTTCAAAAGAAAGAAAAAGATAATCAAATTGAAGTAGATAATCTTAAGAAAGAAAAAGATTTGATTTTCAAAGAGCTTGAAATGAAAAACAATTTGGGAAAATCAAAATTTTATCAAAGACAATCTAGTGCCCCTAAATTTTTGAATGGAAAATGCTTTAAAAGTATTTGAGTCCCAAAATAACTAATTACTTGAACAAAAAAGGATGAAATTGAAAAATGAATTCCTAAGGGGACTAAGTTATGTGCTACTAATGTCTATGAATCCAAAGCAATTTAGATACCAAAAATCAAATGATTGTCTTTTGTAGATGTAATGGAGCCTTCATCAGCAAGTGATAAGATTGAGGGGAGCTCTATACACACAAGGAATAACACTTGAAGAAGGAAGGCTTCACATCCTCCCTTTGGTTCAAGTGTGGTAAAATTAGTTGAATTTTATTTTATTTTAATTTGATTTATTTATTTAATTCAACTAATTTATCATAAATGTTGGACTAACAATTAAATGTTGCTTGAGTAAGGGGAGCTAATCTTAAACAAAACTTATTTATGTCAAATTTTTTTTCATTTGAAACTCTCTATTGTTATGAACTTTAAAGTTTTCAAACTTTGGTTTGAACCATTTTTGATATAACAAAAAGGGGAGAATGTTTTGAAAAAATTAAACTTTCAAATGAATAAGGGGGAGCTTATAAGATTTTCATCATTAAATCTCTTATTCAAATCTTATTTTTACTAGGGGGAGAATCTCAAAAATAAATTTTCAAGTTGGTTTTATTATATCAAAAAGGGGAGATTGTTAGGATATTTGTTTTGATATAATAATTGAAAAATAGTTTTGGGCTAAATTGAAAAGGTTTCATAAATGTTTATTATGTCCAAACAACTTTAAAATAAGTTTGTATAGTTTTTGAGAGATTTTGGAAAGGTTTTAATGTTTTAAAGTAGCCAAACTAACGTTTTCAACACAGGCGTACCGATACGGTATATCCCGTATCGATTTGGTTCAAGGGTTTCAACTACAGTGATTTTCCAGAACCGATCCCTGTTCAACTACCCCAACGGCTATTTCTCAACGGTCTTTTAAATTGCAAAGCGTACCGAAACAGACCTACCCGTACCGATACGGTTTGCCAAACAAACCAAGGCATACCGATACGTTTAGTAAACAGACCAAGTTGTTCCGATACGGTTAGCAAGACTGAGCGCAACGGCTAGTAGCTGTACCGATACAGGTACACGCGTACCGATACGGTTAGGCAGCTAAGAGCTTAACGACTATTTTCCAAGAAGGGCGTATCAATACGGGTAACCCGTGTATCGATACGGACAGCTACAGAACTGTATTAATTGCGGGAAATAAAGGCTCCAACGGCTCTAATTCAATCCCAACGGTCTCCAACGGCTAGAAACTTAATTGGGAGTATTTAAGTACCCTTCAAGCTTCAGCAACAACTAATGATCCTCAAGTTAACAACATTATGATGAAAATTTGTCTTAGTGCTTAATTTTCTTACTCTTTGTAATAGCAATACTTGTGAGCTTAAATATCAATGTATGCTCAAGTATTTTAGGATTTGAGTGAGTGCTTAAAGAGTGCAAACATATACCTTTTAGTGAGGAATTATTGTTTACTTCATTTCCTTTGTTTGAGCGGATTCCCAAAGCTTTAGTTGTAAGCTTTGGGTGCTAGACTTGGTCATTGGGTATAGGATTGTAAATGTTGCCTCCTAAGCCTTATAAAAGGGGAAGAAATTCATAGTGAATTTGGGAAATCTTTAGTGGGAGCTAAGGTAGTGCATGTAGAGCTTGTTAAAAGCTTGAACTACTATAAATTTTTGTGTCAATTTGTCTATATTTTTGCTTCCACCACATACACCAAAAATCGACTTCTCCACCACTTGGCAAGCATATCGGTTGAAGAAATTAGAGCTCAACAATTGGTATCAGAGCGAGGCTCAATCGAGAAGGTTTAACAACCTATTAAGACGATCTGAAAGCTCGATCAACTAACAAGTCAACTGTAGATAAATGGCGCAATACATCGCCAAACCACCTTTCTTTGACGGGACCAACTATGCCTATTGGAAGACTAAAATGATGTTCTTCATCAAGGCCAAAGATTACAAGCTTTGGGACATTGTTGAAGATGATCCATACGTACCACAAAGATGCAAGGCAGAATGGAATGCAGATGATCGCAAGAAGATGGAGCTAAATTGCAAGGTTTTTCACATTCTCTTTTGGCATTTAGCCCCAATATCTATGAGAAGATGTCTTTTTGTGAGGATGCCAATGATGTTTGAGACAAGCTTGAAGTCATGTAAGAGGGAACAAACAAAGTAAAAGAGACCAAAATCGGCCTTCTCAACCTTGAGTATGAGAACTTCAAGATGGAACCGGAAGAGGATATCACGAAAATGTTCGATAGATTTTCCACCATCACCAATGGACTCAAAAGCTATGGAGAAATCATTCCGGAAGAAAAACTTGTCCGAAAGCTTATCTACTCTCTTCCCGAGTCATGAGACTCAAAGAAGACCGCCATCATCAAAGCCAAAAATCTCAAAGTTCTAAAGTTAGATGAGCTCATGGGGTCACTTCTCACTCATAAAATCATGAAGAAATGAAAAGAAGAGGAGGAGGAGAAGAAGGAAGAGATAAAGAAGATGGGGAAGAAGAAAATCATGGAGCTAGGCATTAATGTGAATGTCATTGCTCTTGATTCCTCCAAAAGCGACTAAGAAAAAGCAAGTGAGGAGGAAAGTGAAGATGAAAATATGGCATATCTCTTCAAGGAATTGGCCCGATTCATGAAGAGCAATAAAAAATAATCCAAGCATGAATCGAAGAAGAAGATGGTGAATTCCCCCAAGTTCTCAAAATGCAAGAAGACGAGACACACCAAATCCGACTGCCTTCGCTTCAACACGAAGGGATCATCATCAAAGAAAGCATATGTGGCTACATGGAGTGATGAAGACTCCACTGATGAAGATGAGATAGCCCATCTATGCATGATGGTCCTCCAAGAGGAGGAGGTAACTTCTAACTCATCTTGTTCTAATTCAAATTTATATACATTTGATGAGTTGCAAAATGCCTATGACAAATTGGTTTTTGAACTCAAAGCCTCATTTTCTAAACACAAAAAGTTGATTTCTAAATTGAAAAATGAAAATGATTTGCTTGTGAAAACCAATTTAGAATTTGAAGCAAAATTAAAGGATTTTGAATTTAAAGTTTTAGATTTACAAAATTTGCTTCAGAAGAAAGAAAAAGATAATCAAATTGAAATAGATAATCTTAAGAAAGAAAAAGATTTGATTTTTAAAGAGCTTGAAATGAAAAACAATTTGGAAAAATCAATTTTTTATCAAAGACAATCTAGTGCCCCTAGATTTTTTAATGAAAAATGCTTTAGAAGTATTTGGGTCCCAAAATGACTAATTACTTGAACAAAAAATGATGAAATTGAGAAATGAATTCCTAAAGGGACTAAGTTATGTGCTACTAATGCCTATGGATCCAAAGTAATTTGGATGTCAAAAATCAAATGATTGTCTTTTGTAGGTGTAATGGAGCCTTGATCAACAAGTGATAAGATTGAGGGGGAGCTCTATGCACATAAGGAAGAACATTTGAAGAAGGAAGGCTTCGCATCCTCCCTTTAGTTCAAGTGTGGTAAAATTAGTTGAATTTTATTTTATTTTATTTTATTTTAATTTAATTTATTTATTTTAATTCAACTAATTTATCATAAATGTTAGACTAACATTTGAATGTTGCTTGAGTAAGGGGAGCCAATCTTAAACAAAACTTATTTTTGTCAATTTTTTTTTCATTTGAAACTCTCAATTGTTATGAACTTTAAAGTTTTCAAACTTTTGTTTGAACCATTTTTAATATAACAAACAAGGGGAATGTTTTGAAAAAATTGAACTTTTAAATGAATAAAGGAGAGCTTATAAGATTTTCATCATTAAATCTCTTATTCAATTTTTATTTTTACTAAGGGGGAGAATCTCAAAAACAATTTTTCAAGTTGGTTTTATTATATCAAAAATGGGAGATTGTTAGGATATTTGTTTTGATATAATAATTGAAAAATAGTTTTGGGCTAAATTGAAAAGGTTTCAAAAATGTTTCTTATGTCCAAATAACTTGAAAATAAGTTTGTATAGTTTTTGAGAGATTTTGGAAAGGTTTTAATGTTTTAAAGTAGCCAAACTAACGTTTTCAACACAGGCGTACCGATACGGTATATCCCGTATCGATATTGTTCAAGGGTTTCAACTACAGTGATTTTCCAGAACCGATCCCTGTTCAACTACCCCAACGGTCTTTCAAATTGTAGAGCGTACCGAAACAGACCTACCCGTAGCGATACGGTTTGCCAAACAAACCAAGGCGTACTGATACGGTTAGCAAACAGACCAAGGTGTTTCGATACGGTTAGCAAGACTGAGCGCAACGGCTAGTAGTTGTACCGATACAGGTACACGCGTACCAATATGGTTAGGCAGCTAAGAGCTTAACGACTATTTTCCAAGAAGGGCGTATCGATACGGGTAACCCGTGTATCGATACAGACAGCTACAGAACTGCATTAATTGCGGGAAATAGAGACTCTAACGTCTCCAATTCAATCCCAACGGTCTCTAACGGCTAAAAACTTAATTGGGAGTATTTAAGGACCCTTCAAGCTTCAGCAACAACTAATGATCCTCAAGTCAACAACATTATGATGAAAATTTGTCTTAGTGCTTAATTTCCTTACTCTTTGTAATAGACAACACTTGTGAGGTTAAATGTCAATATATGCTCAAGTGTTTTAGGATTTGGGTGAGTGCTTAAAGAGTGCAAACATATACCTTGTAGTGAGGAATTATTGTTTGCTTCATTTCCTTTGTTTGAGAGGATTCCTAAAGCTTGGGTTGTAAACTTTGGATGCTCGACTTGGTCATTGGGTCTAGGATTGTAAAGGTTGCCTCTTAAGCCTTGTAAAAGGGGAAGAAATTCATAGTGAATTTGGGAAATCCTTAGTGGGAGCTAAGGTAGTGGATGTAGAGCTTGTTAGAAGCTTGAACTACTATAAATCCTTGTGTAAGTTTGTCTATATTTTTGCTTCCACCACATACACCCAAAAATCGACTTCTCCACCACTTGGCAAGCATATCGGTTGAAGGAATTCGAGGTTAACACATGGATTCGAGGATATGATCCTAAAAGGACTCTCCAAATATATGAAAAATCTTGGAAAAAATTGAACATACACGTGTTTGACACTCACAAGCAGATAACATAGGTAGAACTCATGATTATGTTGCTTCAACTATTCAATATTCTTTAAGTATCTATGCCTGACACTCTGAACAAAGGTATGAGGATATGATCCTCCAAGAACCCTCCAAATACATGGAAATATAGGGGAAACAAATTAAATATATCTGAGTAACACATATCCAATACTTTCATTTGAATCTGAGTAACACAGGTTCATGGTATCGCAACAGTAAAGGTTTAAACAAAAGACACAGGTTTGTAGGCAAGAAAATCGTACCATTTTCTCGTACATGTGAATTGCTCTTTCATTGACAATATTCTGCATGCTAAGATCCTGCCTTATTGATCGAGTCCTATCGAAAATGAAGTCATGAATCACTTCAAAAGGATGTTCACTTGAATCAAGTAAGTTTAGAAGATAGTTTAGAGTATCTTCCAGTACTGCGAGAGGGCGCACATCGAACGATTGGACATACTTCAGTGATATAGTTCTGCAAAACTAGCAGAAATAAGGGATTCTTAGCAGCCTTCAACATTAGATAAAAAAGCATTTATACAATAGATATTGATGCAATGGGACTAAGCATAAAATGTAACTTTCATATTTATTATACATCTTTTTCCACATGATTGTGAATAATTGCAATAAAAGAGTAGTAGCATAGCTAGTTGTTCCGACTATTCATTTTTCTTGAAGTATTTATGTTTGACACTTGCATCCGATTCATATCTAGAAATTGGTACAGCGATCCAACACTCAAATCAAGTTTGAGTAACATAGAAGGATGGTGTTCATTCTAGGGTCTGGGGATTTAACCGTAATGTTCAAATCCTTGGATAAGTCAAATGAGCCTTGGAGGGTCATAATCTCATATTTGAATATGCATCGGACACGAATACCAAGAAACAAAAAGTTGAAGCAACATAGATCCAAGCATAAATTTTGATATCATTGTAGATAATATGCATGATTCCTTATTTAGGATCACATTGATCGCATATCCATAAAAGAAACAACATAAAATTTGATTAAATTTAGCAGTACAAATTTATATCAAATCCGGATTTAAATGATGGATATACAAATCCAAAATACGGAATCTGAAAAAGAAAGGAAAAAGATTGGATATTTGCAGATATCCAGATCCACATTATCTGTGCAATCCCTAATATCATTTACAACAATTTATTTAACATGATAAATTTCAAATCAAGCTCAAAGGCAAATGCCCAAATACTCATTATGACACCTTAATGAACTGCATATTAAAAAGCTGTCCGAAGTCCGAACAAATAAAACAAAATTAAATCAAAATTAAATGCTTGCAAGTACAAAAGCTCACCTTTTTGACAGCTAAAGCTGGAGATGTTTTCCTAGGATCTCCATTTAGCCTCTCAAAAACAGCTAAATCTCGTAGGCGTTCCCTCTGCACCCTCTCTCCTTCTGTTGTAACAATGTTGAAAAGGTAACAAACAACATATTTTGATAGCTAGAGATAAAGCATAACTTGATTTTTACTTGGTCTCATAATTATATCTTCAAACTGAAGTTGCAAATAAAGCTTCGTATTTTAGATCATTTACTTTCAAATCCAAATGCAAATTCTACCATTAACTTCAGCTTCCAGAAACAAGAAATAAGCAGCCAAAGTAACAATCAAACAAAATAATGAAAAATCATAAACCAAAGATTGAAAAAAAAAATGGAAACCCCAAAATTCAGAACATTAAATCAAAGCGAAATTTACTAACTTTTAGCTTTTAATCACAAAATTTGGAAAATTTAAATGAATAAATTACCAGGGCACATGAAAGGGCACGTTCCAATTATAGAACCAACATCTTCTCTTGCGTCTGATTCTTCCTCTTCTTTATTCGCAGCATTTGCTTCAGATTTCCAATTATGGATATGGCCGGAATTTCTGGTACTGTCACGGGTAGTTCCAGTGGTTGTATTGGAGCGTGGAGTGAAATTTGAGGATCGGGTGGTTTTGGTTGGATTTGTAGAGAATTTTTGAGACCGGAAACGTGTTGGGGCGGTCGAGGAAGTGGAAGAGGAGGGCTGGTTTCGCCGCTGTTGACGACGGCGGCTGCTGTCATCCATGGAGTCCATTGACAACTAGGAAAGTTCGGCTGAGCTTTGGGCGTACACCTTCGACGGCGGTGCTCGCAGTGGCTCAATAGTTTCGAACTGGGTTCAGTTTCAGATCATTAGATTTTGACTTGTGGATTTTATTTGAGAAACTCTTTATCCAATTTGATGTAAAAAATTTAATAAAAAATTGATGTTTCTTTACTTCTATTTTGCATGCTTATTTGGATCATGGTTGGCTACTATTATTTTAAATTATTTTTTGAACAAGATAAATTTATTATATTATATTTATAGTGGTAAGATTATAAAAAAATTATACCGTAAATATTAAAATTCAATGTTCAATAAAATTTAAAGAGTGCAAAAGGCATAAAAAAAATAAAAATGCATCACTTTGAGGAGAATTTATACAATTTTTTGAAAGAAATTCAGCATTTAAGTACTTTGACCGAAGTGCTCTGTGAAGAAAGTAAAATTTTTCGCCGCTTATTCTCGGTATATCGATAAAATCACAAAAAGAATTATAATCATAAATAGACCGCTGTCTTTCGCTGGTAAAACGCTCGATGATATTCGTTACCTGAATGAAAAACTATTAAAAGACAAACTAAAATTACTATAAAACAGACGAAAAAACTGTCACAAAAATAAATAAAAAGACGTCATAAAAGTAATTGTGGTATGAATCTGTCAAAATAAAAAAATTAAAAATGAAACATTCGTAAAAGAAATATATTTTTTATTTATATACAAACAAGTAAAATGACTAAATATCACGGTCGATATTAAAAAAATGCAACAAAAAAATGAAGTTTGAAAACTAGAGGAGAGGAGTCTAGTAATTGCCGTAGAGCAGTAGTGTAGTGGGTGACTTAGTTTAGTGTTGAGAATATAGTGTTTGGATCTTAGTATTTAAATTAAATTTTTTAGCATTATCAAAAAAAGATTCAAATGAATAAACTAATGATTAATTCGAGTTGCGCTAAATATATTTGAAAATAAATATATCGAATTGGATCGGGAGATCGAAAGTTCATTTTGTTTCGTTCGTGCACATTTTTTTAAAAGACATAATTTGTGCTCATATCTAATTAACATTTGAAGAAATTTTTAAAAATATTTTAGTGTAATTATATGGTAGTGTTACTCTTAGCCTTTTTAAAAAGACGTACATCTTATAAGCTACACTATTTAAATTCGGGCAACCCAAAAAACGTCATTTTTTACCATTAGAACCACTGAATAATTTTTTTTTCAGAACCCATTCAATAAGTTAACTTTGAAAAAAGAAATAGGGTAAAGTACACCAATTGTCACCAAACTTTTAGGACGTGTTCATTTTAGTCACTAAATTTTTAAAATTTTTATTTGAGTCACCCAACATTTAGTCCACTTTTATTTTGGTCCCTCGCTTTAACTTCCTTTAAAAATACTGACGTGACACGTTATTTTTATTCTTCTTGCACTGTATTCTTCTTTCTAGCTTTGTTATTCCTCTATAACTTTCAATTTCTTCGTCCTGTATTTTATTCTTCTCCTTTCTTCCACAATTTTACCAATTTCAGGATGTTAAATCCACAATTTTTATTTTTATAGAAAGTTTGTAGCTTTTGAGAAGCAATACGGAGATAAGGAAGGAATTGCGGGAAAAGAAGAAGAAGATTTCGGTATGAGGATGAAGTGAAGAATAATTCAGTTGGGCTTTTGCACTTCACTGTTTTCTATTCTATCCTTGGTTCTTTGAGGGAATTTCTCTGCACTGAACCCGTAATTTGAAATCTAAAAGTTTCCAGGAAGATGGTTTTTCTTCATTTTTCAGATGACAGTGGTATCATACATCTTTCATTTGTTCTTTTACATGGTGGTTTCATGAACTCGGGAATCCTTTAATCATTTCCTACTTATTGGGTGAGGTGGAGGGGGTATTTTGTCTTAAGTTGTTCTGTTATTGAGTGGTTGTTTTTTTTTTTCTTTCTGGAAGTTATGAAGAAAAACAGAGCAATGAAAGAAGGAAAATAAATAATAAAAAAAGAAAATTAACGTGTCACATTAGCGTTTTTAACGGAAAATTAACGGGAGAGACAAAAATAAACATAGACTAAAAGTTGGTGACTCAAATAAAAAATTTAAAAATTTGATGACCAAAATAAACGCGCCCTAAAAGTTTGGCGACCATTGGTTTACTTTACCCAAAAGCAACATCATTCTTTACCATTAGAACCACTCAATAAATTTATTTTTTTCAGAAATCATTCAATAAGTTCACTTTCGAAAAAAAAATATGGATCAGATTAAACTGTGTATAATTACACTTTACTAGCCAAGCATATATAATGAGAATATAAATCATCTGTTTTTTTAGTGTCCTTATTTATACCATACGCTAGAAAAATTAAGATTTAAGGTTAAAGTTTAATGTTAGGATTTAGCGTTAAGATTTAAGGAATTAGAGGTAAAGTGTATTTTGTAGGGTCTAGAATTTATGATTTAAAATTTAAACTTAAGGCTTAAAATTTATTTTTTTGTTTGGGTATAAAAAACCCGAAAAACAGCTTTTAATAACCTGTTTCAATCGGGTAACCCAAACTCAAATTCAAGCCCAACCCAAATCCAATACCAGACCCAAACCATACCCGCAACCCGAACCATAAAAAACTCTAATAATCCTAAAACTTATCTTAACCCTAATAACTAGCCGTCGTCGCCGCCACCTCTTCTATGCAGCCACCCTACCCTCTGCCATCTATTCCTACCCCACCAAAAATCCCACGAAATCTGGCTTTACATCCCATCATCATCATATATGCAGCAGATTAAAGAAATATTGAGTTTTTTGTTTGTTTGAGGGTGATCGGTTATAAAACCGAAAAGAAAGATATGTAAAAAGGGAGTGATTTGAGAGAAAAAAAAGGAGCCTTCTAGTTCGAAAAAACGGGTTTTTTCTTAGTTCGAAAAAAAGAGAGTTTTGGGTTCTTGAGAAAAAAAATTGTAATCTTAGGAAGGGTTCGAAAAATATAAAATTGTAAGGGAAAAAGTTGTGAATAAATAATAAAAGTTTTTTTCTTCAAAGGTAAATCTTGAAAAATCTGTTTTGAACCCTTTTTATTTTGAATCCAAAGCTTTTTAATTCGAATATAAAAAAACAAGAGAGAAGGAGAAGCTCGAATTGTACCTTGTTGGTTGGAAATCAAAGTCGTCGGCGTTGCTCAGGCCGCCGATGACCGACCTTGGTGAGATGAGTGGCCGCCGTCGGTCCATGGTTTGGTTGAGAGGAGAGTTAGAGAGTTAGGGTTTTTTTAATTAGTCTGTTTAAACAAAAAAATATAAATACCTTTTTAATCTTTTGAACCGACCAAAACCCAAAACGACACCGTTTTAGGGGAAGGATCCCGTTTTTTTACAAATGGTTTAATTGCACTTCAAGTCCCTTAAGTTCTTTCCCGCTTTTGTTCTTGTCTATAGGTTAATTACTATTTCAGTCCTTAATATCTACACCCGCATCTTTTTTCATCTTTTTATTTCAATTTCGCTTTTCTAGTTTACTTTTTATTCAATTTAGTCACTACATATATTGTATTTAATTTCCAGCACTTAATTTCATGTTATTTATGTTACAACTTATATATTTTGCATTTATTTTATTTTAGTCCCGTATGTTTAATAGTTATGCCATGTAATTTCATGATTGGTGCATTTTAGTCCCTAACCTTTAGTTTCATGTATATTAGTGTAAATCCATGCATTGTCATTATTATTATTATTATTATTATTATTATTATTATAAAGTACTTTATTTTGTATAAATATTATATATATTAGTATAACATATAAAGTATATGTACGTATATAAATTTCTACCTATAGCCTATATTTTAGATACAATAGTTTTTGTATGTATATATATGTGTGTATATTATGTATAATACTTTATATATTTTTGTAAAATATTGTATAATATTTTTGTTTAAATACTATGTACATAAAATAAAAGTAAAAACTTGTTTTTGCAAATATACATATATAAATTTTATTAACTATATAAATAGTTTTTGTTTTTGTTTTTTGATAAATGTAATTATTAGATATATTTTACCATAAGTAATATACTTGTAAGTACATATATATATATATTCATGCTACATTAGAAAATGCATCATAATAAGTAAAGATTAAGGTAATATTCTCTTATTTAGGGAGTTCGAGAATTAGTGTCACGGGCGTAAAAGGATGCGACCATCTCGATATCCCTAAATAAAAGAATATCATCACCATTTCAGGATACAATATTTAAGGGAATTTTCTTTTATTTAGAAAATTGAGAAACTATTTCTCGGGCGTAAAGGGAAGTGGATTTCTCGATTATTCTAAATAATGGAACGTTTCTTTAAATATTTGGAACATTCTCATGCATCTAAGAATCGTATTTTAAATTTTATTCGAATTCGAAATTTTCAACTCTAAGACTTTAAATATTCGACTAGGTACCAATTGTTGGGTGGTGTGGGGGTGCTCATCCTTCCCCATCCGTAACCGACTCCCGGACCCTAATTTTTGAATCTCTGGTTTTATTTTGGTGTCTGGTCTACCATTTTTGAAATGATTGGTGGCGACTCCACATTTTTTAATTTGAATTCGGCGAGCATTTTTTAAATACATCAAAAAGAAATTTTCAAACGAACGAAATAAAAAGTAAGCGCCGGACGGATTTGGGTGCTTACAGCTGGCGGCTCCGCTAGGGACTTTTTAAAAAGAGAGTCAAGCCACGAGTCGATTATCTTTTAGTCTTGGTCGTTGGAAATTGGCGAATTCGATTTTAATTTGAAATATGATTATGTTTTTTAAGACATGCTTTTTATTTTTCTGTAAATATTATTGATTTACCTTTTGCTCCATTCCATGAGCTTTCTACCCAAGCTCCGTCCTTTTAAGTGGAAGTGTGATACCGCCTTCGTGTGGGTTACCACCGTATAGGTTGGTGAATCGCTTTCAGGATATATTTCTTATGCTTTTGTGTGGGTTACCTCCGTATAGGCATAAGGGATGTGTCCCCCTGAATTGAACTTGGTCCGTTTGAAACCTATAATGGGTGAGGATTCGGGGCCTTGCTACCTTTAGTAAGGGACAACGATGACAATTTGGGTACCCTTCCTTAGAACCATAACCGCATATAGTGAACCTAGGAGCCAACACTTTAGAGCCATGCGAAAATTTGCTCGTTTAGCGGTTACCCTTTTAGGCTTTAATGCATTTTTATATATACAGTTTTTTTATCCGCTTTATTCTTACCTGTAATTACCATTTAATTTGTTTATTTTATTATTTTAAATTCGAACTGACCCATTTATTTCTTCGTGATCACATCATGTTAAATCCATTCATTTTGCATTAATTGTATGGCACATTATAACATTTTTGTTTTTGCATTTTACCAGCATGAAGTACTGATTCACGACTGGTTCTCAATTTGAAAAAATTATCATCAGGAGAAAATCTAGTACTCTAGATATCAAGGCAATATTCAAAGTTGCAAATGAATCCTGTGAGTTTGAAAGTTGAGCCAAGATAACCATTTTTGAATCAGTACTTTCACATCTAGGACTTGCACTTCGCATCTACATGCATTTATTTTTGAAAATTTTAAAGTCGGTCCTCGGGTTACCCCATTAGGTACAACAAAGTTGGTCGATCTAGCACCTTACAAGAACCTCTACAAGAGCCCAATCTTGAGGCATATCCGAAAGCATCTGCTGCCAACACCATGCCCCCAACAAGGCTTCAATTTGGGGGTATTCTTCATCAAGGTTCAGAAACAAGCATTTGATAGCTACATATCTACACCGCTCTGCACTGATCCGAAAGATGTGAGCTGTCATGAACCAACACAACAAATTTGTGAACCCAATTTAGGGGGCAACAGAATCCACACCCTAAAGTTTTAAATTTGCTACAAGAGCAGTTTCAGATGATGGTATAAAACAAACCAAATTTGGGGGCATGCACCTAGATGAAATCTGATTCAAAGAAAGGTGATCGAACCCAGGACGAGGTTGGGGCGCCGACAAAAGACCAAGACTCTGACAAGACCAGTGAGGAGTTAGGGGCATCCATTTTAGGGCCAGAAAAGAAAATCATGTCACATTCATGCATTTAGTTGCATTCATCTTGCATTGAATCATTTTTGCATATGTCATACATTTAGATTAAGTGCATACACCAAAATCACCATGCATTTAGGATAGAGACATGCATTTAGGCATAAAATTAGATTCATTCATGCATTTTTGTTTCTACATATAAACATGTCCTCGAAGAAGAGACAGAACATCCTCAACATGGGGGCAACAGCACGATGGCCAACCTTAGTCATAGAGGAGGCCAAACAAAAGATGCTGGAACATCTAAATAAAAGGTACCAATGACAAAATTTTTGAACAATTATTGACAAATGTTTTTTTTTTCCTTTGTAGGATTTGGTTTATCCGACAATGGTGTGGTGGACACCAATATTTTCCAGATTCTCACTCTTGCCAACAGAAATAACTCATTTCAGATCATGTCCTCTGTCGATAGAGAAACATAGCAAATTTTTTCCAAACATCGTCTCGCTGTCCATGGTACAACAATTCAACATCTTGCAAGTCATGCATCCGTCAGTGGTGGTAGACCAACTTAATGTAGATCTTGTCTCCGTCAGTGGTGATGCAGATCAAATTTTTCATCCAAATCCTATCTCTCTGTCGGTGGTGTAGTGGATCTCATTTTTGCTGATCTAGTCTCTCCGTCAGTGGTGTGACAGATCAAATCCTTTCCAGGTCTCGCCTCTTCGCCAGTGTTGCAGCTAGACCAAAATTTTACTCAGAATTTACTTTTTATTATAGTTTTAGCAAAAAAAAAGAAAAATAAAAATATTAGATCAAAAAATTAGAAAAAGTCAAAAAAATCAGCCAAAAGAATCAAAAATGAAAAAAATGAATTAAAAAATCAAAAAAATGAAAGAAAATGAAAAAGGTAAAAAAAAAACAAATAAAATAATAAAAATAAAAATCAAGTTGTTATCATTTGCCGATCTTGCCCCTCCGTTGATGGTATAGTAAGATCTAAGTTGCTGAAATCCGATCTTACCCTTCCGTTGATGGTGTGGGTAGGTCCAACTTTATAAATTTATGGTTCTGCCTCTTCGTCGGTGTTGTAGCTGAACCAAGTTTGCCAAATTCTGATCATGTCTCTTCGTCAGAGTCGTAGCTTGATCGCAAAGAAACCAAATCCCTGATCCTGCCTCTTCGTCAGAGTTGTAGCTAGATCAAATCATCAGACCTTGCATTTTCATCGGTGTTGTAGCTCGATCAAATTTAACTTTCGGTTCTACCTCTTCATCGGTGTTGTAGCTGAACCAAGTTTGCCAAATTCCGATCTTGCCTCTTCATTAGAGTCGTAGCTTGATCGCAAAGAAACCAAATCTTCGATCCTGCCTCTTCGTCAGAGTTGTAGCTGGATAAAATCCTCAGACCTTGCCTCTTCGTTGGTGTTGTAGCTTGGTCAAATCTAACTTTCGGTTCTGCCTTTTCGTCGGTGTTGTAGCTGAACCAAATTTACTAACTTTTGGTCTTGCCTCTTCGTCGGTGTTGTAGCTAGAACAAATTCACTAACTCTTGATCTTGCCTCTTCGTCGGTGTCGTAGCTGGATCAACATTACTAACTTTAGACCATGCCTCTTCGTCGGTGTTGTAGCTTGGTCAAAATTTATTCTCTTTCAAGTTTTATCAATGTTGTATATAAAAAAGAAAAAAGAAAAAAAACAAAAAAGAAAGAAAAAGAAAAAAAGAACAAAAAAAGAGAAGAATAAGAAAAAAATAAGTTTTTAATTTTCTGATACCGCATCTTCGTCTAAGTTGTAGCTGAATCAGACATTGGAGCTTTCATCCATCGTAATGCCTTTTCGTAAGTGTTGCAGCTAGATAGAATTTTGCAGACCTTGCCTCTTCGTCGGTGTTGCAGCTTGGTCAAATTTTCTTTAGGTATTAGCTCATCATCAATAATATAGCAAGTTGAACTCGTTTTGCTTCCCCAACAGACAACCCCTTAATTCTTAAGATTTTACTTCCCAAGAGTGACAAGGTGGATCAACCAAGACAAGAAAAAAGATATGCGTCAAAGAGAAGAAAGGTCTACCGAAGAAAGAAAACATACGTCAAGAGGGGAGAAGCTCAGCCAGACCGAACGAAACGGGTCATTTTTAGTCTTTGGTTCGTTGTCGTTACACAATAACAAGCAAAGAGGGGCAGCTGTAATAATCCGTTTCAATCGGGTAACCCAAACTCAAATTCAAGCCCAACCTAAATCCGCAACCCGAACCAAACCATACCCACAACCCGACTCGGATCCATTACCTGACCCGAACCAGAAAAAACCCTAATAATCCTAAAACTTATCCTAACCCTAACAACTAGCCGTCGCCGCTGCCACCTCTTCTATACAGCCACCCTACCCTCTGCCATCTATTCCTACCGCACCAAAAATCCCACGAAATCTGGCTTTACATCCCCATCATCATCATATCTGCAGCAGATTAAAGAAATATTGAGTTTTTTGTTTGTTTGAAGGTGATCGGTTATAAAACTGAAAAGAAAGAGATGTAAAAATAGGGGATTTGAGAGAAAATGAGGAGCTTTCTGGTTCAAAAAAATGAGGTTTTTTCTTAGTTCGAAAAAGAGAGAGTTCTGGGTTCTTGAGAAAAAAATTGTAATCTTGGGAAGGGTTCGAAAAATAGAAAATTGTAAGGGAAGGAGTTGTGAAGAATCAATAAAGTTTTTTTTCTTCAAAGGTAAATCTTGAAAAATCTGTTTTGAACCTTTTTTTTATTTTGAATCCAAATCTTTTTAATTCGAATATAAAAAAACAAGAGAGAATGAGGAGCTCGAATCGTACCTTGTTGGTTGGAAATCAAAGCCGCCGGTGTTGCTCAGGCCGCCGATGACCGGCCTTGGTGAGATGAGTGGCCGCCGTCGATCCATGGTTTGGTTGAGAGGAGAGTTAGAGAGTTAGGGTTTTTTTTAATTAGTCTGTTTAAACAAAAAAATATAAACACCTTTTTAATATTTTGAACCGACCAAAACCTGAAACGACATCGTTTTAGGGGGAGGATCCCGTTTTTTTTACAAATGGTTTAATTACGCTTCAAGTCCCTTAAGTTCTTTCCCGCTTTTGTTCTTGTCTATGGGTTAATTACTATTTCAGTCCTTAATATCTACACCAGCATCTTTTTTCATCTTTTATTTCAATTTCGCATTTCTAGTTTACTTTTTATTCAGTTTAGTCACTGCATATATTGTATTTAATTTCCAGCACTTAATTTCATGTTATTTATGTTCCAGCCTATATATTTTGCATTTATTTTATTTTAGTCCCATATGTTTAATAGTTATGCCATGTAATTTCATGATTGGTGCATTTTAGTCCCTAACCTTTAGTTTCATGTATATTAGTGTAAATCCATGCATTGTCATTATTATTATTATTATTATTATTATTATTATTATTATAAAGTACTTTATTTTGTATAAATATTATATATATTAGTATAACATATAAAGTATATGTACTTATATAAATTTCTACCTATAGCCTATATTTTAGATACAATAGTTTTTGTATATATATATATATATATATTGTATATTATGTTTAATACTTTATGTATTTTTGTAAAATATTGTATAGTATTTTTGTTTAAATACTATGTACATAAAATAAAAGTAAAAACTTGCTTTTGCAAATATACATATATAAAATTTATTAACTATATATATAGTTTTTATTTTTATTTTTTGATAAATGTAATCATTAGATATATTTTACCATAAGTAATATACTTTTAAGTATATATATATATATATATATATTCATGCTACATTAGAAATTGCATCATAATAAGTAAAGATTAAGGTAATATTCTCTTATTTATGGAGTTCGAGAATTAGTGTCTCGGGCGTAAAAGGATACGACCATCTAGATATCCCTAAGTGGATTTCTCAGTTATTCTAAATAACATAACGTTTCTTTAAATATTTGGAACATTCTCATGCATCTAAGAATCATATTTTAAATTTTATTCGAATTCGAAATTTTCAACGCTAAGACTTTAAATATTCGACTAAGTACCAATTTTTGGGCGGTGTGGGGGTGCTCATCCTTCCCCATCCGTAACCAACTCTCGGACCCTAATTTTTTAATCTCTGATTTTATTTTGGTGTCGGGTCTACCATTTTTGAAATGATCGGTGGTGACTCTACGTTTTTTAATTTGAAATCGGGCGGGCATTTTTTAAATACATCAAAAACAAATTTTCAAACGAACGAAATAAAAAGTGAGCACCGGACGGATTTGGGTGCTCACACAACTTATTATTTTTGTTTGGGTAATATATTCGAACTTTTGCTGATTTTGAATTTAAACTTGAAGATTATTTTTATAAAGAGATAGATAACTTATTTGTTTAATAAAATATAAAATTTGTGAGTGAAAATTGTTAGTGAAAAAAGATTCAGCTAACAATAAACGAAAACCAATACATAATATAGAAAATTGATTTAAGAATTAAAATAAAAATAATCTTTCATACTTTCTCTATTTTTAATTAAAATTATTATTTTTAATTCTATAAGGATTTTGTTTAGTCTTCCAAATATGCGTCAAATAATTCCATTCAATTTTTTTTATTAAATAGTGTTATAATAATATTTTCAAAACAAATGCTAAAATTTGAACACAGAACATAAATTGTAAGTCAATTAGTGGATCTTAATTCGATCTATTTAAAATTTGAACGAATAGGCAACAGCTCCAAGATCATACTAATTTGATCAATTTTCTATTTTTTATTTATTATTATCACTTAATTGGCAATATTAATTCAAGTATTTTCTTTGGGTTAAAACTAGTTTCTTGGACACGTGCATTGCACGTATATTTACGTCTTTAATTTTCTTTTTTTTGATTAATTATATATTTTTATGTAATAAAAAATAATTAAATATTTTATACTAATATATTTCTTATTTATAAATTTAATAGTTTTATTTACAATGAAAAAAATAATATAAAATGTAATTTAATATTCATTGAACTTTATTTATTATTTTTTTAGTTTTAATATAATGATAAATATTTACCTATGTTTAAGTATAAAATAATTTAAAATAATAAGATTTGTTTATCTAATGAATTTGAATAGTATAAACTATAATAAAATTTTAATATAAAATGAATGTAACATATACTTAGGTATCTATTTTTATTAAAAAAATACTTTAAATACCTAAATAAAAAATACTTTAGCCACTTATTTGTAATATAACTAGGGATGATCTTAGATCGGGTTTTTGGCCGATCCACACCCGACCCAAAAATTTAACATCGCCATCCAAACCCGACATTTTATAACGTTCCACCCGACCTGAATCTAAACCCGAATTCTAGAGTAAAAACCCAAACCCAGCCAGACATAAATAAAAAATTATCATTTTCATTATTTTTCAATAAAGTAGAGAGATAATTGAAAAAATACAAATAAAGATGGAGCATTATAATTATTATTCTATTTTTATTAGATAAAATAGGGAGATAGTTGAAATATATATATATAAAGAGAGGCATTATAGCAATTATACCTAAATATTTGGAATAAAATTATACTATTATTTTGGGCCGGGTCGGGTATTTTCACCTTAGACAAATCCGATCCGACCGTATCCTCAAAAAATCAGACTCGAACCCGAAATTTTCTTTAAAAAACCCGACCCTATAAGATTGGGTCAGGTCAAAACCCATCGAATGTGGGTAAAATGACCATCCCTAAATATAAATCTAAATTTTTTTTAAGTCTATTACGACACCATTTTTTTGGTTACATAGCTTCCAAGTCAATTTATTAGAAAAAGTTAGTGGTGTTGATAAATAAAATTAAATTTTTAAATATAAAAAGTAGAGGACTAAATAAACTTAAGAAGACTAAATTCAAAATGTTTAAAGAGTATATGGACTTAAAACATATATTGACCTTTCTTTTATAAACTAAAAAAATTACACATTTCTCATATTTATGTTTTTTTTCTCGACTTTTAGTAATTATTTTAAGATTTAAAATAAATTATTATTTTTCAAAACCGAAAACGGATTCTAAATATTTTAGCTATCAATTTATTTAATGACTAGGGTTCTCTATCAGAAGAATGCAGAACGAGTTTTGGTATCACTTCCTTTCGTAAATTGACGTGTTTTCTCTCGTTTTCTCTCCTGTTCGTTGCATTGCTTCTCTTTTTCTGAAATATGGGCAAAAATGCTGTTTCCGACGTAGAAGGTGACACCATTTTGCTTGTTTTGGTTTATTTTTGAGCCAAAATCGAATACCTATTTAGTTTTTTGGCTAACGAATCCTTCTGTTTTCTTATCATTTTCCTTTTGTTTTGGTTGCTCGGTTCATGCAGATGAGTTGGAGGTCGACGAGGATGGAGAGCCCATTGAGGGAGACCCACTCAATGGCCGCGACCCTGACGACGAAGATGATGAAGAAGACGGTAAAACTTGTTTCTGAGATCCATTGACGGGCGATGATTTCTTTTTTTGTTTCCGTTTATTTTTTAGAGAAATAATGAAAAATAAGCTCAGGGTTAAATGTCGTATTGTTTTTAGCCAGTTTCGTTAGTGGCTAATGAATTTATTGTGAAATGGTTTGGTCTAAAAGCCATGATGGGTGCTGTTTTTGCTTATCTGGGGCGTTTTCTCTTCAGTTTTGTTTGTATCAATGTTTTTCAGAGAAGCCGAGGACCTTGACGAAGATGACTATGAGCTCCTCCGGGAGAATGATGTTAATGTTCCAAAGGTTGTAAGCTTTGTTTCCTTACCCAGAAAAAGATAAAAAATTATGATTGTTAAGTTTCTATAAGTGAAATTTTATATGATTTTATGTTTTTTTTCCAATTAATGTTGTCCTTAATTATAGGGATTATTTTTGTTATTGTTGAATCAAAATTGATTTATACAATTAGATATCAAACTGAAGGTATGGTTTTTTTTTCTTTTCTTGCATGGCTCTTTTACCTATATGTTTAAGGTTTCTGCTTCACAAATTTCCAGGGTAGCAAGAAATTTAAGCGGTTAAAGAAGGCTCAAAGAGATTTAGATGAAGAACGATTTGGGATCTCTGATGATGAGTTTGATGGAAGAATGAAGGGTGGAAGAACTGCTGAGGAAAAGCTTAAGCATACCTTATTTGGTGACGATGATGGTTTGTATATTAAGCATATTATCCATGGTCACTATCATTTGAATTTAGTTTTAATAACTGGTTGGTATATGTAATGTCTTAGGACAACCTCCTGATGATATTCCTGAAGACGAAGAGCAAATAGAAGAGGAAGAGGATGGAGATATGGGTGAAGAAGATGAAATGGCAGACTTCATCGTAGAAGAAGACGATGTGCCTGGAACTTCTGTTAGGTACAACCTGTGTACTGCATGAATATTGCCAGCACTTTTATACTTCAATCTTGGAATTTTCTTCTTGAAATAACTTGTTTTGTAGACGAAAGAAGATGAAGAATAAGAAGTGAAGGCATGAATTTGATGTTTCGTCATCTGCTTTAAAGGAAGCTCAGGATATATTTGGTGATGTTGATGAACTTCTCCTGCTACGCAAACAGGGATTAGACTATAGTGATCAGAAAGAAAGGAGACTTGAAGATCAATTTGAACCCACTGTTCTTTCTGAGAAGTATATGACAGAAAAGGATGACGAAATTCGGATGATTGATATTCCAGAAAGAGTGCAGGTTTGTTGACATAGTTCATAAAGTTCTGAATATTTATTTATTTCCTTGACCTCTCTTTACTCGAGTCAAAATTGGCTTTACATTTTATTTTGTAGATTTCTGAGGAAAGCACTGGCAGTCCTCCAACAGATGAAGAAAGCATAATAGAAGAGAGTACCTGGATGCATAAACAGCTTACTAGTGGCACAGTACCTTTATTTGGTAAAGAAGGGACAAATATTTCTATAAACAAGGATGACATCATGAGGTTTTTGGACCTTACACATGTGCACAAGTTAGATGTTAGTACTTACTGATTTGACTGCTAGATGACTACCGTTGGGATTGTTTCTTTTTTCTTAGTTTTCTTGCATTCTTACTTCCAGATTCCCTTTGTTGCGATGTATCACAAGGAGAAGTGCCTAAGTCTGCTGCAAGATCCTGACCCACACGAGGTCGATCAATGATGTCGATCAGGATAAATCTGATAAAACACCTACAATAAAGTGGCACAGGGTAGCTGTACTTGTCTTGTAACTGTGAAATTTGTTTGTTGTGTATGATTGTATCCAATCAAGTTCAGAAGTTTATTCCGGTTAATAATCGATACGATGCTCTATTTAGGTGCTTTGGTCAATCCGGGACCTGGACCGAAAATGGTTGCTTCTTCAAAAGAGGAAGCGTGGCCTTCAGTCGCATTATAATAAGCGGTTTGAAGAAGAATCTCGTCGGATATACGATGAGACAAGACTTAACTTGAACCAACAACTGTTTGATTCAATTCTTAAAGATCTCAAGGATGCTGGATCGGAAAGGGAAGTTGATGATGCTGACGCGGATGCCAAGTTTAACTTGCATTTCCCTCCAGGGGAGGTTGGTGTGGATGAAGGTCAATATAAGAGGCCCAAGAGGAGATCACAATATAGAATTTGCTATAAGGCTGGTCTGTGGGAGGTTGCAAGCAAGTTCGGTTACAGTGCTCAGCAACTTGGATCTCAACTATCTCTGGAGAAGTTGGTAAGTGTGCTTTGGTAGTCTCTGTTTTAATCTATTGAGATTTAATGCTCTTTCATCCTCTGTTTGTAGCTTAATGACGAGTTGGAAGATCCTAAGGAGACACCTGAAGAGATGGCTTCAAATTTTACGTGTAAAATTTTCGAGACTCCACAATCGGTCCTTAAAGGAGCCAGACATATGGTATACATTGTTCTTCTAATGAGCAAATAGGTACTTTTGTTGATCATAATTATCCCGTTTTACCACGCCTACTTATTTATGGTTTATTTCCCTAGGCGGCACTTGAGATAAGTTGTGAACCATCTGTCAAGAAATATGTTCGAGATATCTATATGGTAAATGCTGTAGTATCAACCAGTCCAACTCCTAATGGAAAAATAGCCATAGACTCTTTCCATCAGTTTGCCGGTGTGAAGTGGTTGCGGGAGAAACCATTGAGTAAATTTGATGATGCACAATGGCTCCTTATCCAGAAGGCTGAAGAGGAGAAGCTTCTTCAAGTAACCTTTAAGCTGCTTGAAAATTCTCTGGATGACTTGATTAAAGAATATAACGATATATATCTCAGTAACGGTGTTAGTAAATCTGCTCAACAATGGAATGAACAAAGAAAGCAGATACTGGGTGTTGCTCTTTTTGGTTTCCTTTTGCCTTCAATGGAGAAAGAAGCAAGATCCTTGTTGTCTAGTAGAGCTAAGAGCTGTTTACTTCTGGAATATGGCAATGATTTGTGGAATAAAGTTTCCATGGGACCTTATCAACGGAAGGAAAATGATAATAATTCTGATGTAGAAGCTGCACCACGTGTCATGGCATGCTGTTGGGGCCCTGGGAAGCCCGCAACTACTTTTGTGATGTTAGATTCATCTGGAGAGGTGCTTGATGTGCTTTACACTGGTTCTCTTACATTACGATCTCAGAATGTTAATGACCAGCAATGCAAGAAAAATGATCAGCAACGTGTTTTGAAGTTTATGACTGATCATCAACCACATTTGAAAGATGATATTTACGAGGTAGGCTTATCATTGTTGATATGTAGGGATTCTTTTCATTTTTACCTAAGTTGTTTTCCTTTAGCTTTATCTTTCTGCTGCTTATGTAGTTTATTTCTGCTTATGTAATCTCTACCCCGTCTTTATGAAAAATCTTGGATTTCAGCCGATCAGTTACCTTGCACATCAGGTGAATTTTCATTTTCACAAAATTCTGTCTGTATTTTTTGAAATGTTATTGGCTAGGCAAGTTTCTATCCATATTTGTCTATGATGAAGATTCTTTTCATTCATTGTAAATGTTGTCAGGTATTGTTAAGCGGGCTGTTGCCCTTGGGCGTTATCTTCAAAACCCCCTGGCAATGGTTGCAACTTTGTGTGGGCCGGAGAAGGAAATAATATCTTGGAAACTTAATCCATTGGATAACTTTCTAACGGCAGATGAAAAGTATTCCATGATCGAACAGGTTTTGGTTGACGTCACAAACCAGGTTGGCCTTGATGTTAATTTGGCTGCAAGCCATGAATGGTTATTTACTCCTCTACAATTCATTTCTGGTCTTGGGAGTAGAAAGGCTGCATCACTGCAGAGGTCATTGGTAAGAGTTGGAACAATTTTCAGTCGAAAAGACTTTGTGCAAGCCCATGGACTTGGTAAGAAGGTGTTTGTCAATGCAGGAGCCTTTCTACGTGTCCGTCGGAGTGGGTTTGCTGCCAACAGCAGCCAGTTCATTGATTTGTTGGATGACACTAGAATACATCCAGAATCTTATCTTGTTGCCCAGGAATTGGCAAAAGATGTCTATGACGAGGATTTTAAAGGTGACAATGATGATGATGATGCATTGGAGATGGCAATAGAACATGTCAGGGACCGACCTAGTTTATTGAAAAGCCTTCGTCTTGATAACTATCTAGAAAGCAAGAAGGAATATCTGGAAAGCAAGAAGCGTGGGAATCAGAGGGAGACCTTCTATGATATAAGAAGGGAAATAATTCATGGTTTTCAGGATTGGCGTAAGCCATACAAGGAACCAAGTCAAGATGAGGAGTTCCACCTGATTTCAGGTGAAACTGAGGATATGCTAGCAGAAGGCCGAATTGTGCAAGCAACAGTTCGCAGAGTGCAAGGTGGACGAGCTATCTGTGCACTTGAATCTGGATTGACTGGGATGATTTTGAAAGAAGATTATGTGGATGACTGGAGAGATATTGCCGAGTTATCTGATAGGCTGCATGAAGGTGACATTCTGACCTGCAAGATCAAATCAATTCAAAAGAATAGGTATCAGGTGTTCCTTGTTTGTAAAGATAGCGAGATGAGAAGCAACCGACACCAGCAGGTCCAGAACCTTGACCCCTACTACCATGAGGAGCGAAGCTGCATACAGACTGACCAAGAGAAAGCTCGTAAAGAGAGGGAGATGGCCAAGAAACATTTTAAGCCGAGGATGATTGTCCATCCACGCTTCCAAAATATTACTGCTGATGAAGCTACGGAGGTATGTTGCAAGTAATGAACTTTTTAAATTTATCTTTGATTGAATTGAGTTAAATCAAGTCCAAAGGAGTAAGTGTTAGCTCTTTTCAGTTTCCTTGTTCCAACTTCTACTCTGGCAATAATGTTATTTCAACCTGAATGTATCCTACATCTGCAAATAGAAGTTGATCAACCATTAATGGCCATGCTTAATATAATTGCATCCTTTTTATAAGAAAAATCTATTAAATGTACCATCCTTGACCCTTAAAAATTTGCAAGATTGTTTGTTCTTTCTTATTAGGCACATCAGATGTGAGAAGTTGGCCTTTCATATAGCGATGTAGTGTATCACATGGAAGGGAAAGAGAACAGAAAATAGGAGCAATCATACAGACGGGAAGAGAGAAAGGGATTGATGAACCTAGGGGGCGAAGCAGAAACAGTTCTTGATTAATCATCTGCTGAACTACTAAAACTGAAAATAACATGAGATTGATGTAGCCCAAAATATGGGGAAAGGGAAGAAACGGGTGATTACTGATTAATAACCCAGTGTTTGATCAATATTGCATTAGTAAATCCGTCTGACTAGTGGCCCTAACCTGAGGTACCCAAAACATCTAATAATACAATTAATCCCGTAGAATATATAAAATTAACAAAAGAAGACTTGATGTATTGTGATGTTGTTGTGCATCGGGCAGCTTTTGGATGCATTAATCATCCAAGGCAGTTTTTGTTCGCTTCAATTCCATGACACCTTTTTGTTTTCCTTATCAATTTCCCGCAACCTCATTTTCTTTTGCTTTCCACTTTAACCTAATGGCTGACTTTATTCTGGCTTTACTTACGTTTTTCTTTTGATGTGTTGGACAGTATCTATCTGACAAGGATCCTGGAGAAAGCATCTTCCGTCCCAGTTCTCGTGGACCTTCTTTTCTAACTTTAACTCTCAAAGTTTATGTTGGAGTTTATGCTCACAAAGATATAGTTGAAGGTGGAAAAGAACACAAGGACATCACCAGCTTGCTCCGCATTGGGAAGACACTTTTGAGGATTTGGATGAGGTAAGTCTTTCTCTTAATTCTGAGGCTTAGAAATGCATGTAATAGATGTCTTTTGCATTTAAATTGCAGGTAATGGATAGATATGTTGACCCCCTAGTGTCTTATCTAAAGGCGATGTTGAGTTATCGCAAGCTCAGGAAGGGAACCAAAGCAGAGGTTGATGAGCTTCTAAGGGCCGAGAAATCAGAGCATCCTATGAGAATCGTGTATTGCTTTGGCATTTCTCATGAACATCCTGGCACTTTCATTCTTACTTATACACGGAGTTCAAATCCACATCATGAGTATATTGGCTTATATCCCAAGGGATTAAAGTTCAGAAAAAGGATGTTTGAGGACATTGATCGTATGGTTGCTTATTTCCAGAGGCATATTGACGATCCACAGCATGAGTCAGCTCCATCGATTAGATCAGTTGCAGCGATGGTACCAATGCGGAGCCCTGCTGGTGGAGGCTCTTCTGGGGCATCTAGTGGCTGGGGTGGTTCTACAAATGAAGGTGGTTGGAGAGACGGTGGTCAATCTTCCACTCCAGGTTCTAGACCAGGTAAACATTGAAATAACCATTTACTGTTTGTGTAAAATATATATTAAATGCATCTTGGCATGCTAGTTCTATTTGTTCCTTCTGAATGTGAACTTTCGAAGTTTGTTTGACAACGGAAAAGCTGGCCTAATTCTGAATCATTTGATATGTTTCAGCGAAAACATCTTTTTAGTTTTGACTAATTATATAGTTTTTGTTGATTTTTTATCATTTGCTTGTACCAAATAAATGAAGTTCTGTCAAGATACCTCAAATGTTGATCCCTTTTACTTTTATGCCTTTTTGCATATTCAAGTTTTGTCTAATTTGGGGTCAATTTGTTTTTTTTAGGCCGTGGCCGAGACGGACATACAAGTGGTGCTCCACGTCCGTATGGTGGCCGTGGACGTGCTAGGGGTGATCGAGGACGTAATGAGAGGCAAGATTCCTCTTATGGTGATACTCCCAAATGGGATTCAGGTAGCACTAAGAAAGGGGGTGATGATGGTTGGGGCAGTTTCCCAGGGGCTAAAGTCCAAAACTCTCCTGGTAGGGAAGCTTTCCCTGGTGGTTGGGGTGCCTCTGGAACTGAAAGTGGCAGAGGTGGTGGTGGATGGGGTGCTTTTGGAACTGAAAGTGGAAGTGGCAAGGGCGGGGGCAATGGTTGGGGTGGTGGCGGCGGTAGTGGTGGATTGAGTGCTTCTGGAACTGAAAGTGGAAGTGGCAAGGGAGTTGGTAATGCTGGTTCGGGCGGCGGCGGCGGTAGTAGTTGGGGTGCTTCTGGAACTGATAGCGGAAGTTGCAAGGGCGACGGTAATGCTGGTTGGGGTTTTTCTGGAACTGAAAGCAGAAGTGGCAAGGGAGGTAGTAATGCTGGTTGGGGTGGTGGTGGCGGTAGTAGTTGGGGTGCTTCTGAAACTGAAAGCAGAAGTGGCGAGGGCGGCCGCAATGCTAGTTGGGGTGCTTCTGGAACTAAAAGTGGAAGTGGCAAGGAAGGTGGTAATGCTGGTTGGGGTGCTTCCGGAACTGAAAGCGGAAGTGGCAAGGGCGGCAGTAATGCTGGGTGGGGTGCTTATGGAACTGAAAGCGAAAGTGGCAGGGGCAGCGGGAATGCCGGGTGGGGTGCTTCTGGAACTGAGAGTGGAGGTGGCATGGGCGTCGACAGTGGTGATACTGAGAATGGGGGTTCAGGCTGGGGATCTGCACCCAAGAGCAATAGTTCCGGAGGTTGGTAAAAGTAGGAGCCTTGGAAATTTTGTTAATCCCTTATCCAAGCTTGACATGGTTTTTGGGTGTAGTTTTTAAGCGAAATCTTTAGCTTTGGTTGTAGCCACTCCACCTATTCGCTCTTGTTAATAAAATTAAATCTTTATTACTACTTAATATTATGCTATCTTCGACGATATAATTTTTTTTAGTTTTATATTAATTTTAAATTTAGTTGAATGTAAATTAATAATTGAGATTAAAAAATTTAAAAAATTAAGAAAAAATCTCAATTATCAATTTATATTTAACTAATAGTTCAAATTCAGTGTATTTTTTTAGATTTTATATGTAAAGAAGTTCTATCGTGTATATAGGGATGACCGATTATTGATTGGTATCGCTTAGAGGGGTTCCTAGTCTCCCTTATTATTATTTTTTTAGTTATTTTTTTCCTTTTTTTGGGATTTGTTGGGATATAAAATATATTTAAACATGGAAATAATTATATAAATTAGAAAATAAAAGATATCATATTTTGAAAAAAAGGAAAATACAATATATTATAATATCAAACTCTTTTTGAAAGAATACAAAAAAATAAAAATTTAGAAAAATAGTGTTACAACACATAATAATTGAAAATTTAGAAAGTAGAAGTAAAAATCATAAAAATATGCATATATAAAGAATATTTTATACATTTTATGTATTAGTTTTTTTTGTATTCATGAAAATACTAATTTTATTTTTCAAAATTTGTAATATATATATATATATGTGGGGGTGGGGGTTAAATGGATTTTGGTTGTGTGCTGTTATTGTAACCTGGGTGATTTGGTGGGCTTACTTGATCCACCCTGATTTGGATTTGTCAGATTTTCTTCAATCCACATATGCTCCAAAGGCTGTAAGTAGCCTCAATGGGTTACACTTAAACAATGTTTTTTTAAAAAAAAAAAAAAAAAAAAGGAAGGGATTGTTCCTACTAAAAATTGATCTCGGGATTTAAAAAAGAGAGAAGAAAAGAGTGTTTTTGTTAAGTTTAGAACCTAGGACTTAGGGGAATAGAGGAAGCAGGTGAGAAAGTTGTTGGGTTTAAACAATGTTTTCTTTGTTATATTAAAAGAGGTAGTGTTGTTCGGTTTAACGGAGACAATAAGGATTTTTCTTACCTTAATTAGTGATCAAGAATTTAATTTTCTACCCCAATACACGAGATGGTAAGTAGCCTTAATGGATTCCCATTAATGGGTTATATGAACAATGTTTTCTTTCCTCTATTAAAAGGAGTAGTGTTGTCCGAGTTTAAGTGGGATGATAAGGGATTTTTTTATTTTAACCGGTGGTCAAAAGTTTAATTCTCGCTCCGAATATAAAGAAATTTTAAAATTTATAATCAACATCTACTTTAATATGTACTAATAGAACACAAAAAAATAATCACTTGACTTATTTTAATGAATATAAAAAAGGTGGTGGTATAAATGACAATCATAAGGGTGATGAATTTAAATTTATCGAGGTACGGATCTTCACCCTTATGATTGTCGATGTACTCTTAAAATAACTTTTTGACAAGTTGATTATCGATCTGGTTAGATTATTAAATTTTAATCATTTCTAATTATTACAATTAATTTACTTAACACATACTCTTAGGACTCAAACCTAGGCCTATAACCTACTTGACAAACATACAAACCTCTATAATAAGGTAAATTTTTAAATACGATAATAATATTTTTAGGTAATTATTCCATGCACGATCACTTGTAAAAAAATTGTTTACATAAGCGTCTTAATTTTAGGGTTTAAAGACTCCGTTTAAGATATATTAAACAAAAAGTTTGACAGATTCAACCTTCAATTTGATTTTTACAAAATTATTATGAAGTTAAGAGTATATTTAGAATATAGAGCTTCAGTTAATATTATTTGTACAATGATTTTGGATTTTATTATGGTATATATAATAGGTGTAACACCCTCGACTCGAATGTCACATTTGGGCCTCAAGCCCAACCCGTTATTATAAAATTTTGACCTAGTTTAGCCCAATCCACAATCTATTTTGAAAGTCCATTTAATTACAGCCCAATAAAACATAATAAATAATTAAAAACATATACAATGAAGCTCCTTTTAAAATTACATTATAAACCCTTGACTCGATAGTTTGAAAATCCAAATACGATTTACAATATACAATAGGTTCCTATAAATACAAATCCCAAAGACCTAAGTACTGTACTCTGAAGAGACGAGGCGTTGGAATCCTTCCCAGATTGTGCTCCTTCAAGAACGTGCCAAACCTACTAACCTGCGAACGAAAACAACGATTCCGAACGCTGAGCTAAAAAAGCTCAATGGATACACCGCCACTCAACCATGCTTCATGCAATTCATAAATAAAGCAATGCAACAAGAATGATATCATGGCAAGATAACAATGACGCTACCATATCCGCCTAAACACATGGCATTATGAATGTATGATCATGCACAAAGCTCGTACAAGTATCTCATACGTTTACCTAGCACCACACTGATGACACCAACAATATTAAGTGAGGTCTACGTCCACAAAGCATCAGAATCCTACACTTGAGTGAGGCACGCGTCCACAAAGTATCGGGATCCTACACTGTGAGTAAGGTCCGCGTCCACATAGCATCGAGATCCTATACTCTGAGCAAGGCCCGCGTCCACAAAGCATCAGGATCCTATACTCAAGGGGATAAGGCTCGTGTCCATATAGCATCGGGATCCTACATCCATGCTCGGGATCTCTCATCAAGCATCTTCGAATGAGGCCCGCGTCCACAAAGCATCGGGATCCTACATTCAAGAGTCTTCAAGGTGTTGCAACATACTTAGGGTATCCAAATTCTAACAACAAGGGATGACTCGACTATCTAGGCGTCAGCACACAGCAAGGACCCTAGTAACCACACAGCTCTAGACCTCGACACAAGGGTCTTACCGCACACAGCTCTAACACATTTACCATAGCCTTATTGTTTTTATCAGTTATTATATCATCCCGTTGAATTATCCAAACTCACACAAAACCGACTACGGTTTCCTACCATTACACTAAGGCCCAACACATCCAAACCTACCATACAAGCTATTCTCACGCAAGCGCGATCTCGACGAAGCGCTTGGCAACAACACCCAATCGGTCGCTTGCACTAGTGTGCCCTCAACAAAGAGTCCGTTACGTACCATACCACAGAGCGACGAACACTAACAACGAACTCAACCTTACCTTTATTTTCGTTCTAAACCACAATCAACCGGTAAGATTGCTCGTTCACCAAAGGTACTCAATACCCTCAAAACACCCACAACTCTAAGACCAGAGACTCTCAGCCCTTGCGTCTGCAACGCAAGCTAAGAACATCTTGCAACATACATAACCTTCCTCGAGCTAGCACTACGGAGCACAACATTCACTCTAGAGATGTTAAGATTCTTCTCATCTAACACTAACAATTAGATTCAAACAATCTAAAACTTTTTAACTTCTCATTCATATCATACGACCCCCATGCACTCTCAACAATCGTCTACGATAAAACCTTATCTAGCAAATAATGCATATTTACCATCTAAAGCAACAACAAACCCAATATTTACCAAGATGCACCTCACAAGAACCAGTCTATTACACAACCAAATAGCTAACTTGCTAACACAATAGCTGAAACCAACACTAAACTTAATTAACTTACTTATCCTCAGTCGCAACGCTGTCAACTCTAATCTGAGCAGCAGACTGCCTTGCAACACCTCTCGCGCCAACCCTAGCAGTGGATCTCACAAGACCTCTACCTCGATGACCTGATGGTGCCCTAGCTCCGTCTTTAGCAAAACTCTGATCATGTCGGGAAGTAGCCAACCTCTGAGACTGAACTGATATATCCTCATCCACAATCAAACAGTCTCTTACCATATGCCCTAGTGCTCGGCACTGATTGTAACCTTCCGAAGTAAAAAAACATACCCCAAGGTGATGTCGGCCACAATGCTCACATGTCGATGGAAGCGATGCTCCAACAAAACCATCAATACTCACTTCTAGAGTAGAAATCAAAGAGCCTTTACGAACCCTCGATCTAGATTCCCAAACCGACTCTTGGTGATTGATCTAAAGCAACTCTCTTCGAACTCATCGAAGCACAAAACCCTTTATGCAGATAGGAAGAATAATCAACGATATCTTGGGTTTCCACATCATGACCTCTAGAATTTTCGAACCGATCAAATGTTGAACTCTGAAGTCCCTCGAGTACCTTCGCACTATTGGCTAACTCGGAGAATGTCCTAAACGGACTCACTGTCACATGCAACTGAAAGTCAACATTCAAGCCTTGTCTGAACCTCTTGCACTTCAACTCTTTCATGACGACAACTCTATGGCATAACGGCTCAACGCAAAAACTCTAGCTCATAAGCAAACACAGTTCGATCTCCTTGAACCAGATGCAGAAACTGGTCTTCACTTTATCCATATGTACCTTACTAATGTATTTCTTCCGAAACTCATCCACAAAGATGTCTCATGTCTAGAGCACAGGCTGTATACTCGACTCTACAGTCTCTTACCATTCGTATGCATTACCTTTAGGAAAAAGACGATACAATCAGAATTCTTTTAGGACTATTCCACGTCATCCTCAGATCCATCTGAGCGTTTCTTAACCATCAATCCGATCGATTAGGTTATCCTTTCTCAACCCTCTTTTCTATACTTAGATTCGTAACAATACTACTCATCCCTTTAAAGGAACATGGCTCCCTTCACGATTTTCCTTGGTCAAACTCGCGTTGTCGATCCAACGGGTCTGAACCGCATTCAGAAGATGGTAGTTTGTCTTTCTCATTACTCTAGGTTTGGTTCCCTCAAAACCTTGAAGCTTCCAACACTACACTCGACATCCCAAGCTGGTTCATGACCGGACAACAACCGGTGGCCAAGATCATATCAACTCATTTAGGAGACAACTCCGTTGTATCTGTCAACCACGTATCATCAAGCTTTACTCAAGCATAGCCTCGCGCAGAACCCACAATGTCCTTCCGACCACTACTATAAACAACCGCAACAAGCATACCTTGCTCGAGATCTCAGGGCATTCGGCCTACTAAGATCATACTTGAGACTTCACAACCATCATATACTTCTGTACATTAGACGAAAACGCATATCTGTCAGGCGTGCTACATCCTCATCACATGGTACCCACCATTAAGGCTCACTTACTACGAATAATGAGACCCCAAATCGACACTCTATCACGGGCCAATCAAAAGCATGTCCTCTTATCTGTTCCACAAGGTTCGTCTACCAACACGTAGAATCTCACCACAAGAGGTTCTCACAATGAACTCAAGGCTTTAAAGTAACTTACGACACATAACCATGATTACTCCTCAAGCGATGGGAGGAGAGCACACCCTCAACTCCTCCATACCTTCATAAGCCCAAGCTTAACGTCTGAGATAACTCTGATCTCAAAATCATTCTCAAAGGAATCAAGCAACATCATAGTACTCACAACCACGATTGAATCTATTTTAATGTCACAACCAGTGCCATACACGAACACAGGGTACACCATCCAGATTTTAGTCTTGAAAGAGAACAACTTAGATACAAGGACTCGTATTCGCTAGACACCTATTCCTGACTCCTAACCACCCTAGGGTTTTCCTAGAACCGGCTAAACCTATGCTCTGATACCACTAAATGTAACACCCTCAACCCAGATTTCATATTTGGGCCTCAAGCCCAACCCGTTATTATAAAATTTTGACCTAGTTTAGCCCAATCCATAATCTATTTTGAAAGTCCATTTAATTACAGTCTAATAAAACATAATAAATAATTAAAAACATATACAATAGAGCTCCTTTTAAAATTACATTATAAACCCTTGACTCGATAGTTTGAAAATCCAAATACGATTTACAATATACAATAGGTTCCTACGAATACAAATCCTAAAGACCTAAGTACTATACTCTGAAGAGACGAGGCACTGGAATCCTTCCCAAATGGTGCTCATTCAAGAACGTGTCAAACCTACTAACCTGTGAACGGAAACAACATTTCCGAACGCTGAGCTAATAAAGCTCAGTGGATACACCTCCACTCAACCATGCTTCATGCAATTCATAAATAAAGCAATGCAACAAGAATGATATCATGGCAAGATAACAATGGCGCTACCATATCCGTCTAAACACATGGCATTATGAATGTATGATCACGCACACAGCTCGTACAAGTACCTCATACGTTTACCTAGCACCACACTGATGACACCAACAATATTAAGTGAGGTCCGCATCCTCAAAACATCAGAATCCTACACTTGAGTGAGGCCCGCGTCCACAAAGCATCAAAATCCTACACTTGAGTGAGGCCCACGTCTATAAAGCATCGAGATCCTACACTACGAGTAAGGCCTGCATCCACATAGCATCAAGATCTTATGCTCTGAGCAAGGCACGCGTCCACAAAGTATCAGATCTTATACTCTAAGGGATGAGACTCGCGTCCACATAGCATCGAGATCCTACATCTATGCTCGGGATCTCTTATCAAGCATATTTGAATGAGGCATGCGTCCATAAAGTATCGAGATCCTACATCTGGGAGTCTTCAAGGTGTTGCAACACATTTAGGGTATCCAAATCCCAACAACAAGGGATGACTCGACTATCTAGGCATTTCATAAGCACACAGCAAAGACCCTAGTAACCACACAGCTCTAGACCTCGACATAAGGGTCTTACCGCACACAGCTCTAACACATTTACCATAGCCTTATGGTTTTTATTAGTTTATTATATCATTCAGTTGAATTATTCATTCATTAGCATGTTTATAAAGTACACATTAGCTATTCTTATTAATTTATCTTATTATCCAACAAGACTCAACCTTATAGGCGCCATTTTCTGCACACATCATGGGCCTAGATTACCACACAACATCCACGATCCGACTAGGATCCCTATGGTTTACCACCTCACATAATTTACCCAACATTTACCAAGTCATTAGCTATTCATTATTCGTACGGAGTTAAAACTTCTAATTTTCAATTTTAATATTCATTTTACACCTTAACGGGCCCTCAAGGCACTTTGCTTTAAATTATAACACCCCTGAACGCCACCTTGAAATTATTGGGCAGATTGCTCAACGAGTATCGATACTCTAAGGTGAGTATCGGTACTCCCCTCTAAGTATCGATACTCCCATATGAGTACCGATACTCTAATTAGGTTTGAAAAAACTAGACCCCAAGCTGTACCGATACGCTATATAACGTACCGGTACTTATCATATATACTAGGATCGCCCCGTATCGATCCACCCCATACCGATACTCTCACAAATGCATATCGGTACGATAAGCCTCTCCTGAGCAAGCAACAACGCGTACCGATACTCCCCTATGAGTACCGATACCTCCACTAGATTAGAAGGAATTTAACCCAAGGGAGTACCGATACGTTACGTACTGTACCGGTACTCAAAGCCTTTCCAAGTAATGTAATAGTGCGTACCGATACGCCCCCTTGCGTACCGGTACACGAATGCGTCTCTGGAATCCTTACCTTACAAGGGGTATCGATACACGAGGAAGCGTACCAGTACTTCCCTCACAACTCTTCCCCCATTTACACTAAGGCGTACCAATACTCTAACCCCAGTACCAATACTCAAGCCCGATTTTTGAACTCTAGGTGCAAGTTTCAACTAGAAACCATGTTTAAACCCCATAGTTAAACCCCAAATCGATTATACAAGTTATTGTAAAGGTATTAAGTGGGTTTCTACCAATTTTAAGCCTTAGCAACATCAAATCCCCATTTTACCATTAAATGGGTCAACCCAAAGCTTATCAAACCATAAACACCAAAACATGCTCAAATCTTATTTTTATGAGTTGCATGAAACAATAGGAGTTAATAGTGTACTAACATCGAATTAAAGCTGATGATGAAGCCTTCAAAGATCCATTCACGTTCTTCTTCTTCAAGCCCTCACCAAACACCTTCTTCTACCACAACCAACCATTTTTACCTTGGTTGGTAGATCTCTCAAAGCTGAACAAGCTTCCCTTCTTGCCCCAAACGAGATTCCTACTCAAACTCTCAAAGATTACACTTTTTACTTCAACTTGGGTAGGAAGATGGATATGAGAAAGAGGGAGAAGACAAAGGTGACTTCACCCTCCAACTTTTCTGCAAAAATTAAAGCCTCTTCGTCATCTCTCATTGTTTTTAATTATGCTTTTACCCATTTGTCCTTCTTACTTTCACCTTAGCCCAACAACAAACCCACAACACAAGCCCAAAAGCTTTTCTTCAAGCCCAACAAGGCTCTCAAGGCCCAATATCTCGACCCAAACGCGAAGCTCATGCCTCTGTTTAACCCGACCCTCGAGTTCCGAAACCTGGATCTTTACAATAGGTTTATAGATGTATTTAATTCATTGCGTTTAATTTTAGTGAATATATATATATGTTTAAGGGAATATTTTCCCTTAATATAATTTAGTGCTTATATTTTGTTTAGGTTTATAGTTTTCATATTTCATTATTTATTAATTTTTTATAATCATTAATAGCTAGTTTTATTGGTTGATTAATTTAGATTGAGTATTGCATATGTTTATTATGGGACGATATTTCTAACTCAAATTGTTCCATTCACTATAATAGTTGATCGTTGGTTCATTATTTATTAATTTAAAATGTCATAATTCATATCAGTTTTCATGGAGACCGTACGGGACAGATGATATCCCTTAATTCATACTCAAGCATGATTGTTAAATCTGTGCTTCTGTATCACGTAATGACAATCGAGTTATCATGTGTTGTGATAATCATTCTACTAGAACAATTAATCATTGGTTAATTATTTATTAATTTAAAATTTTATATTTTATTTCAGTTTTCATGGAGACCATACAAAACCTACAATATCCTTTAGTTCATACTCGAACGTAATGAGGAGACACCATTGTGGAGAAAGTATGTATGTTGAATCTGTGTTTATGCATCGCATAATGATAATCGAGTAATCATGTGTTGCACAATCCAACATGAGACTAAAAGAATGTGAAAAAGTGCTGATATGTTGTGTCGTGAAATAGGTGCCATCTATTTACCTGAATTATAAATTTTAGATAAAATATCGATTTATTTATAATTTTTTTCTTTCGTTTTCAATTTTTTAAAAATAATATTAAGAATTCTCTTAATCTCTTTTCTTTTTTAACCTACACTGGCGTGGTTCACTGTCAACGTCGTTTCCACATGTAAATATTGTCAAAGCTGCCCCAAGAAAGAGGATTATCCATCTTTCATTCCATACATCTTTCTTTGTTTCTTCCTCAAGCTTGTCCTCAGAGAATTTGAGTAGCAGCAATGGCAGACAAGCCATTAATTAATTAATTAATTTTTTAATAATATGTCAGTTAAATTTATTAAAAAAACGAAATAAAATATCATACCAGTAAAACATGTGTCCAGGGAGCTGCAAAACAGAGATGAGATGAAAGCATGGATAAAGGAAAAAAGAAACAAAACTCATTATCTCTATCCTCCTATATGTTTAAGGTAAGAGTGGTGAGCAGAACCAATAATCTTACATGTTGCTTTCCAAAACATATTTGAGTGCACCGACAAACAAATCACATAAGGGGATCAAACTATCAAAAGACTACTAACAATCGCAAATCAGAGCTGAGCGTCGTGAGAAAGCTATTCATGAACACAAATCTACCACAAAAGTAGGCAAAAAACGTGTTATAAAACAGAAACGTACCACAAGGTAAAGAAAAAATGTTACAAAGTACAAAAAAAGCGTGTAACAAATACAAATAAAAAGTAAAAGAAAATCGAAACATAAAAATAAAAACCAAATTAAAAAAAGACAGTTAATAACCAATATTAAAATTAACATCGTCGCTAATAAAAAAAGAAAAAAACAACGCTAGGTGACAAGCCATTAATTTATTAATTAATACAACAAAAAACGTCATAATTAAATTATAACTATTGATAACGTAAGCGATGGAAACATAACGTAATTCAAATAAGAAACATAATCAAATAAAAATAAATAATAAAAAATACTTCAAACGTTTGACTGAATAGTTATTTTGGTTTTTATTTTTTGAGCAATTTAACCCTTAACATTTTATTTTGGGGAAAATGGCTCATCTGCAGATGAAAACTGTTAGTAAACTGACGGTAAATAGCTTAAAATGACGTGACAAACATATATGGCAGTGCACGCTGACATGACAGTATCATATAGATAAATGTATTAACTTGAAAAAATATGACATCGGTCAAAGAATAATTTTATAAAATATAAAATAATTTTTTGATGACTTATCATTCTATTAAAGAATTTTAAACTATTTATCGTCAATTTTCTAATAATTTTTATTTGTAGATAGACTATTTTAACCGAAAATAAAATATTAAGTATTGAATTATTAAAAAATAAATAAAAAATTAAAATAATTATTTAATTAAACGTTAAAGGATTTTTTGACATTATATTTTATATGTGCGTGGATGTTAAATTATACGTATTATTTTGCTGGTAATAAAATGCCACCTACATTCATAAAGGCTGGCGTGCTCATAATCCATTAAAGGATCAGGCGAATTGACAAGCCGATCCTGACACTTGCTATGCTTTACTGGCATGAGAGACAAATTTATTAATATCAGAGGACCAGAAAAGTTATGGGTAAACTACTAGAATGGTCACTAATATTTAGGGTTTGTACATTTTTGGTGACTAATTTTTAAATTTGACCGTTAAAGCTACTTACGTTTTTTATCCGTAAATTTATGATCACTGTGACATTTGTTGTCGTTAAACATTAACGAGAGGCTGATCCGACACAATAAAAAGAATGATAAATTACTTAAATAATCTCAAAATTATTATTTCACTCTTACTTTAACCACCGAAATAAAAATAATTTGTATAACTACATATTTAGTCTTTTGTATTTATAAAATTTTTATTTCTTCTCCTCTTCACCATCTTCTCCATTTCCCCTTCACAATAATAACACCAAAAAACAGCCTCTTTCATCGGAGTGCTGAGTTGGCACGCTCCCTCGTCGACATCCACATCTCTTTTGTTATGTTACTAGTGGAGGGATTTATTGAAAATTTGAGGGTGATGGATTTGTTCCGAAGAAAATCTCAAGTACTGTAGTTTGGAGCTGGTTGTTTCACTTTTTGTGGGGTTTCCGTTTCCTGTTGGATTTTGTTGATAAGTTAGGATTTAGGTTCAGTTTGTCCATTGTCTTTTGGAACACTCCAAGATTAAGGGGGATTTCTTTCTCTGTCAGCGATGGAGGGGGTGCTTTCTGTGTATGTGTTAAGTATGGTTTTCAAGTTACGTTATATCATATCATATAATACAACTGTGCTACAGTAAATTATAATGATAATTAAAAATAATATCCTGTTTTGATAGTGCATGTTCATAATTACAGATTAGTCCATAAATAATCAGTCAAAACAACCGAGCGCATCAGGAGAAATAATAGATCATCATCTCCAAAATGGTGACTCTTATCACCAATATGGTAACATCAAGCATTTTGCAGATGTGAAGCTTCCCTCTAGTGATGCATCCTGTCAATATAGTATCATCATTTTAACCGATGATCCAGTCATTGCTCAAAAGCAGGTGTCGATGTCGATAAGGGAGTGGTGCCGAAGAAAGAGGTTGTTTTTGGGTGTTATTGATGTGAAGGGAAACGGGGAAGATGGGGGAAGGGGAGAAGAAATAATTTTTTTTTTGTAGATATAGAGGATTAAATGTGTAATTATATAAAATATTTTTATTTCGTTGGTCAAAATAAAAGTGAAGTAATAGTTTAGGGAATATCTAGGTAATTTATTCTTCTTTTTACTGTGTCAGACCAGCCTCCCGTTAACACTTAACGACAACAAACGTCTTAGTAACTATAAGTTTACAGATCAAAAACGTAAGTGACCATAACGGTCGAATTTAAAAATTGGTGACCAAAAGTGTACAAATCCTAAACATAAGTGATATTTCCAGTAGTTTAACCAAAAGTTATTTATCTATCAAAAGGACCTGACAAGGGGCGAGTCTAACGTATAACTGGTCGGTGCGTTTAAAAAAGGCAAGTTTTGTAAGTATCGATACTTGTCTAAAAACTGAAAATGTTATAAAAAAACTAAATATTGATACTTACAAAATAAATATTGAAACTTGTCAAAAAAACACAAAATTTAACCTCAAATATCATCAAAAAGTCTAATATTTTAAATTCTTTGGTAAATTTTAAAATTTGATATTTTTTAGCCGCACTAGATCTATCTCCGACAAGTTATTCATGTCGAAATTTAGAAAAAAAAAGTATCTATCCGTAATATCTGAACCACAAACACAACAAATCCAGGTATCCACTCAAAATACACGTAGCTTGTTTGTCTTTTTTTTTTGGTTTTCGAAAGTATTAACTCAAGTGAGTCCTATGACTAATTTTTTTTTATATTTTGTTAATTTACAAATTTAATCACTTTTTTCTTTCTTTTACTGATTAAATTTAATTTAATTAATATTATCATTAATACAATATACAGTTAGACGTGAAATCGAATATGTTTAAATAGTTAATATCCTCTAATTTATAGGCGGAGAGAAGTTTGGATAATACAAACGTTGTACATTGAATGTTCAAAAAAAAATTATCAATAACGTTACTTGTTTTTATTACCACATATATGGATGTGATTTTATATACGTATATATTAAGCATTTCATTCATAAAAATAATCTAATAAAAACACAAAAAAATATGTTAGAGAGATTTAATTGAATCGTTAATTTTAAAAGGGACATAACTGACTTGGATTAATTTTTTAATTTTTAAGAGGGGCAACATAGGAAAATTGACCTTTTTTCCTAGGCCAAGATCCCTAACATTTGCCCTGCCATTACCACTATCCAACTAAAGTAACTAATAATACCATAAACAAATAGGTAAAAGACATTGCCATAGTGGCATAAAATTAAGTGTTAGGAAGTTTAAATTTTAGCTAATGATTTTTTAGAGACTTCTAATGTTATGCTATAGATCTCATTATTAGGGATGTTCAGCGACTTGAGCAACACATTGTTAAGATCGTATTGCTTAAAGAATATGATTATCCTTTGAGACCACCTCCGATAATTGGTCCCATTGAGTGCATCAAGCTTTGACAGATCCGGAACAAGCTTTGACATTGAATTTGACATTTTGCAGTATAGAAATTGTTTATAAATTTGTTGATAATATTGCTGCAAGAATAAACCGTTAGCACAGACTGTATAATAATAAACAGAAATAAAAGGCAGATAAAAAACTGTGTCGTGGTATAAACCACTGCTTTAGAAATGATTTTGCCTCGATGTGTGCAATCGCTGCAGCAAACGATCGTCCCCCAAGTTAACGCGGTAGCTCCGATAATCATACACCCAAGAGAATTTTGAAAGCAAATAAATTTTGATACACTAAAATTCTAAAGTCTGAAGACACATGTTACCAAGACCACGAACACGATCAGAACTACAACCACAAAAAGAGCCAATCGGACGACGACAGCAACGTGCAGGTGCGAGAGAATTGTTTAATTACATTCAACAAAAAAAAGGTAAGAAAAACTCTTTAAATACTATAGATTCAATCAACAGAGAACAATCTTTCTTTGTAGCCTTTAACCAGAACAGTGCTCTCAATTTTGAGAAGAACAATAGGTCCTTAAGAGTGCTAGGTTTATCCTTGAAAACCTTCTTGTTTCCATATCGCTTCTCAACCGTGACTAACCAAATATTTTTAATGTTGACGTGATTTTTATATCTATTGTCTCAATTTGATTTGATTTTTATTAAATAGAAATATTATATTTTCAATGTAAATTTCATTTTTAATATAAATGTTAAGATTTAAATTTAAAATAATATGAATATATTTAATTACTCGATTAATTAATGAATTTCGATTTATTTAAAATCTTAAAAACTTAATTTTGACCCAAGAAATAAAGACTCCCTGACCCAAGAAATAAAATCTTAATAACAATTAAAAATATCATATTGTTGTATTTTCACCTTCGAAGACCTCCGCAATCACTCCTCCACTGTTATTTGTCTGCAGCTTTTACCTTTGCAACCACTCCTCCACGATTATTTTTGTACCGTTAGGGTTTCTGAAGCCTTTAGAATTTTTCTTAAGATATCTGAAGGCTCATCAGAAGGAAGCCTCGTTGATCCTCGGCTTAGCTGCAGTCTCTCAACGTGTTCGCTGTTAAGCCTACTTAGCCCACTAATTAACTCCACTAGCTAACAGTTGAGTCTACCCTTATTGACCCATCAATAACCAGCAACTCTAGGCCTGGCACGTGCTAGATCTCTGTTGTTAGGGACATACAAGTAACACACATACCACAATGAAAATGGCACTCTAGATACCCATTGTTGTTCACCATCTTTTTAAATGATCAATTTCCCTTTTCAGTCGATTTTCTATCCAAACCAGAAGGGTGTACCGTTGAAAACCACCACTACCTTACTCTCAATATCAACACTAACTAAAATATTAAAAACAGTTAGAATGTTATAAAATCATGTAAAATGTTATCATAGTCTAATTATATAACATTAATTATTAAATTAAAAGGGTGTTATTTTAACTTTCATAAATCCACTATTAAAATTATTTTAGTTTTTCATATAATGGATTTGAATATCCTATTCAAGTATTCAAATTTGTTAGACTATTGGGACCATTTTATTTTTAAAATTTTTATTTTATAACTCCAAAACTTTAATGAATTAGGATATCTGACACATGGATTTTAATGCAGATGATAAGTTGGTTATGATTTTTAAGCAATAATTGGATTCATATACTATAAAAATTGTAAATATTTGTTCGGAATTGAACCCAAAATCGAATGTTGACTATTATTACAGTATTTTTGGATCTTAAAGACATGAATAGTTGGAACAATGCTTGCGTGATTCAATAAATCTGGACAATAATTACACATACAAGTTCCCTATGAATCGCCTGTATTAATACTTACATACTTAAAGATAGATAAATAATGCAAATATCTTTCTTCCAAAACAATAGTTGGGGTTGGAGAAAAACTAATGGGGTTGAAAGTTAAAGAGCAGAGAAGATAGAATGCAAATATCTTCTAAACATTCATTTGAATCTTGACTGGTAACTTTTCGGGGGCGGGTCGAGTTTAATCGAAATTATTAAAATTATAAGATTAGGTTTTGCTTTTAAGAAGTCGGATCAAATATAAAATATATTAGACTCAAATCACATTAAATTTTTTAAATTTCGAGTCGAGGTCGGACGGCTTTTATTTTCCACTCGTGTCCTATCCTCTCTCTCTCTCGTTTATGTTTTTGCTCGAAACTCAGCTCTCATATAAATCTATCAACAACATTCTTCAACGAGTCATAGTTTCACAAACTGTGACACCCCAGAGCCGATATAGAACTTATAGCTAAATTCAGAATATTATCGAGTGAAAATAATAAATCAGGTTTTGTTTGGATTAAATAGGAGAACTTTGTGATTAAAACTAAAATTAGAAGTAAGAAATTTATCTTGATTAAGGGTTTAATCCTGGATGCAGAATACCTATTCCTCTGAGGGTTCGTAGCTTCCTTTGGATGTTAGTTCCTATATATGAATTTCTTAGCAGTAGAGGGGTTGTCATTGATCCTTCTTTAATGGCGTGTTTGTGGTGTGCTAGTTGCACGGAAAATTCGGATCATTCGTGCATATTCGTGAGCGGTTTTTGGAGAAATATCTTTTTTGTGGATCCCATTTTTATTTAGTAACGCACACATCAAACATAGTACATTAAAATTCGCATCAACAATCGACATAGCACATTATTATTCATTTCACTCGGGTGAATCCATAACCAATAATCAGAGAGTCTAGGCAACGCCACCCAAGAAAAGGGCATTGGCATTGGACTTAGTGCAGTAAAGGCAAGGGAGCTGCTCAAACCCATTACACCTTAAAATCTGCCTGGCTTCGGTCACTAGCTGTTTATTGGTTATGGATTCACCCGAGTGTTTGATTATCACTTGCCGCATTGCATCGGTAAATGCCCCGTACGGTTTACCGTTGGTGACAACGTCGAATGATGTCTCGTTGGCTTCTCACCCGCTAATCAGAATCCCCTTGTCTTCCGGAATGGCAGGATCCCTTACATCACGGGAACTGAATTTGAGACTCCTTTGATAAAAAAAATCGTAGAACAACTCATGGATTGTTTTTCTTTGTTCCTGGAAATATCTTGACGCATTCAGCTTATCACATATGACGTTAAAATCAATGGTCTTGACCCGAGTGGTGTACTGAAATGGTTTAGGTTGCAACTCCAGAGTGTTAAGTCCAATCTGTTCTCTGTCTTTGCCAATGAAAGTACCACTGTGGCAGGAATCTGACAGGATTGTGAAATTCACCCCTTCTGGTAATTGCTTAATCAAATCCTTCAAATCTGTATCTGCACAACCATGTTTTTGTTAATTCCTTATACCGATTAATGGTCTATGTAAATAATCAGTTTTGGTACTGGAACTTAGCTTCAAGATTAAGTTTGGTACATAGTTTTCTTTGTTGAATTAGGTACTCGATTCCGACTTTTTAGTTTAAATTTACATATGAACCAATTAGGTACATAGTTTTCTTAGTCGAATTACTGTAAAAAAAATATTAGTTTACCCTAATCAATTTACAAAACAAAGTTGGGAAATAGAAGTTACAGGTGATAATATTGAAATCACAAGGCACGTTTCGCTCATCCTCTCTGAAACACTTGTTAACCTCACTCAGGTACTCACCGAACAAGGCTGGAACTGCTGTTCCATGTCCACTGAAGTAGAAGAACAGGACATCTCCTGCTTTCGCAGTTGTCACCATGTCTGTAAGTGCAGCCTCAATGTTCTTACCCGTAGGCAAAACCGACGAGCTTGGTGCATCGGTTAGGACCTTAACATCGGCTATCTCGAAGTCAAGCTCGCTGGCAATCAAGCTTGACATGGTTTCCACGTCGTTTATGCATCCACGCAAACTAAATTGGGTCTTGTCGTAGTTGCAACCCACAAGAAGAGCTCGTTTCACCATCGATCCTGCTTTATTGCTTGCCTTGTGCCGTGATTCTTTTCCGATGGTGCACTTGCAATCAATACACACCTCTATTTATACTGGTTTACTTCAATGCTAGCTAGCGTGTGCACTGATGTCCTTAAACTCGTAAATTCAGAATAAAATAACGTCCATGCATATGAGCCACTCGCGGATCTATGTGTACTGGCGTTATTGTTGAGAGTTCTTGTCGTGTTCAGGAAATCTGTTACTCCTATTAATAAAATCTTAAACTTTGTTGAGAAAGAAAAATGTCTATACATACGAGCCACTGACAGATTTATGTATAGGTATGTGTTTACTATAAATATATTTTTTAAACTTCACACATTTATTTTAATTTTTTAATATTTTTTAATATTTATAAATTATATCCATATGAGATTTTGAGATTTTACGTTTTTCTGCCTTGGGTCCGCCGCATTATGAGCTCATCTGGATGACAACAGATTGGAAGGTATAGTCTAATAATAATAATTATAAATTTATCTATAAATGTAAGCATAAACTATTACTGCAAATATATGTCTTTTTCTTTGTTTTTCTTAATTAGATATATCACCACTTGACGATGACAAGAACGTTTTAACTACCTTATAATATTAAATATGACCAATCCAGGGATATGTAAGTATAGTCCCTAAATGTATTAACATTATTTTTGCCGAGAAAAAAGTTTACGAGCTTAATTGATTTATTTTAAAATATTAAAGGACTTTAAGAATTTTTAAACCTAATATTAAAATGACCAAGAAAAAACATGGATATATCGAGTATAAAGTCTTATGTATCTATATCTATCCATATAGACATTATTGATTAATCGAACACCAACTCAAAATAGGAGTATTTATTTTCAATTTTCGGATTCAAATCGTATTTGATTCAAAAAAATCGAATATTCAATTTTTAGATCAGCAAAATCGTGATCCATATCATATTCGAAAAAAATCAGATATCCAATTTTTTAAATTATTAGTAATAATCTCTTTAGAAAAATAATAATATTAAATAAATAACAAAATAATATTAATAGTAAAATAATAATATATATGGCAATGAAAAAACATTAATTTTTAATGATAATATCAACAATTAAAGGCCTGACATTCCTCTGCAACTCTACAAAAGCCATTTGATGTTTTTATTGGTTATGGATTCACCCGAGTGTGTGTTTATTACTTGCTGCACTGCATCGGTAAAAGCCATTTGATGTCTGGTTGGCTTGACACCCGGTCGTCATAAGTCCCTTGTGTTCCGGAATGTCATCAATATAGTAGTCTTTGGAATATATAGAATTTGAAACTTGCATCCTTCCAAAACCCAAAAGTATTTTAACCGGAGTGATTTCAGTAGTAAAAGATAATGTATTTTATTCAGGTGATCCGGCTTCGAGCATCATATATGTGCGTGTTATTAAAAGGTTAAAAAATTAAACATGTACTATCTTATAATCACATCAACATATTAAAAAAATAAAAAATACTGAAATAACCTGTAAATTGTTCTCGGTTTTTCATCCAAAAAAATTGACGCATTCAGCTTATCACATATGACATTAAAATCAATGGTCTTAACCCCCGAGTAATGTACGGAAATGGTTTAGGTTTCATCTCCAAAGTGTTAAGTCCAATTTGTGCTCTCCCTTTTGTCGATGAGAGCACCACTGTGGCAAGAATCCGACAGGATTGTGGAACTCACTCCTTCCGCTAACGGTTTAAGTATCTCCTTGAAATCCGTGTCTGCATTCATATAAAAAGAAGTTTAGTTAATTTACAAAACACATGAGGTTGCAATCAATACATACCCTCTTTATATACTCCCTTTTATCTCATGAAAATCGCCCTTTATTAACTTTTTTTTTCAATTATTTTAACTTTCAAAAAATTAATAAGAGACAATATTCGCGGGACAGAAGAAATACTAATTTACTTTAATGCTAGTTAGCGTGTGCACTGGCATCTTAAACTCGTAAATTCAAAATAAAATAATAAAAAATATTTAATGCATTATCAGTGTAAATTTTAGTTTACATAAGCAAATTAATTTTAAGGGTTAAGTGTTTAGTTTAAAGTTTATAGGTTCAGAGTTCATTGTTTTAAATTTTGGGTATCAAATATTAACCCATAAAATAAAATCGATGCATATGATCTCATCCAGATGACTTTTTCTTTGTTATAAATTATTATAAATTTATCTTCAAACGTAAATGTCACGCCTGAAAAGAGGCGGGTCATTAATCCCACATTGGAAAGGAAAAGGGAGGTCTTGAGATATAAATACGGTGGCGCTGCACATCCTATTAGACATGTCTTTTGGGAAAAGGGTAATGGCCCCGTGACAAGTGGTATCGGAGCGACCCTTTGACTGCCTAATTTCACGCCGAGCGCCCATGAGTGGGGTAGGCAGGGTGGACAACTGTGACAAGGTGGCCCATCAAGAGGTTGAGTGGGGGAGAATGTCACGCTTGAAAAGAGGCATGGTCATTAATCCCATATTGGAAAGAAAAAGGGAGGTCTTGGAATATAAATACGGTGGCGCTGCACATCCTATTAGACATGTCTTTTGGGAAAAGAGTAATATAGCCCCGTAACATAAACATATAAACTATTCGGGCAAATATATGACTTTTTCTTTGTTTTTCTTAATTAGATATATCACCACCTGACAACGTTTTAACTACCGTATAATATTAAATATGACCAATAGAGGGATATGTAATTATAGCCTTTAAATTGGATATGAATAATAGATGTATTGTAAAATAATATATGCTCTCTGTCTTTTGACACATTTTTGCTCTCTGTCTTTTGACACGTGCTTTTATTTTTTCCTTTTTTCTTCCCTGAATCATCATGAGGCTGCAAACAATGGTATGGATCAGGCGATTGCAGATTTGTCCATTGGAGATGATGAAGAGGAGATAATCGAGTTTGAGCCTGTGCCGACTGAACCTCAGATTTCCTTTGCGAAATGCTTTGTAGGCACGTTTCTCACATCTAGTGTTGTTCATTTTGATTCAATGAGGAAAACTCTTGCCAATGTGTGGCATCCGTTGGGGGTATATCTGTTTCGGATCTTGGTGAGGGTAGATTCCTATTCCGCCTTTATACAGATTTGGATATGGACTGTATTGAATCTGGAGGTCCTTGGAATTTTAATTCTCACCTCTTTATTTTACACCGGCTTCGGGAAGGTGAGGACCCTCTTAATGTTGCGCTTAACTGGGTTGACTTCTGGGTTCTGGTTCATGATCTCCCATACGGATTCATTTCTGAGAGTGTGGCTAAACAACTAGGGAATTTCTTGGGTAGTTTGATTGAGTACGACACATCCATGATCCAACTGGGTTACAAACGTATTATGAGGATACGAGTGCGGCTTGATGTTCGTCAACCTTTAAAAAGGAGGAAAAAATTTACCCTTCTGAATAACTCTTCCACATACGTCAGATTTGAATATGAAAAACTTTGACTATTTTGTTTTCTGTGTGGGCGTATGGGACGTAGTGAGAGCCTATGCCATGTTCGGTTATTACACCTGGGCAAAGATCTTCCTTTACAATGGGATATTTTTCTACGTGCGCAACCTCGGAGGAACTCCGGTCAATGGTGCCGTTGGTTGGTGGAGGAGGGAAGTGGAGGAGTGCCTAATCTTGGAAAGATTGTTACCGGATCCATGGGAGCAAATTTAGGGTCTGAAAATTCTTCATTGCCCAATCAGAGTAATCAGATCCACACATTTCTAGCTAATCAAAAAGGAAAGTCAACTGCTCAGCATATATCTTCTGATTTCCCCAAGCCTAATGGGCCTATTATTTCCCGAATCCTGGCCTGCACAATCACAAATGCGTTATTTGATGAAGAAATGGGCTTGAAAGATGAGGATAGCCCGGTCGAACCTGTGGAAGGTTTAAAACGTCCACGTACTCAAGTTCATGTTTCAGGAGTTTTAAATTTATCTAATTCAAATGAAACATCTGGTGATGCATCTCAATCACAACATCATATGATATCGTCAGGCCTTGTTAACCAGGCCAGCCGGACGCAATAAAACTCATCAACTGGAATGTGCGTGGCTTGGGAAAGCCTCGGACGGTAAAACGTCTCCTTCACTTTTTGCGAGACGTTAATCCATCAGTGGTCTTTTTGATGGAGACTAAATTACAGAATTCGCGTATGGAAAAAGTTAGAAAATCATGTGGTTATCCTTTTGGTATTGAAGTTGTTGTTGTTGGTCGTAGTGGGGGTCTATCCTTGGGTTGGAAGGATACTTGTATAGTGTCTTTACGTTCTTACTCTAATAGGTATATTGACTTTATTATTGTTGATGATATTGAAGGTAAAACTTATGGATCCCCTGAAGAGCGTAATAGGCCGCTGCATAGAATCTATTACGGCAAATTAATAATTGCCCAGCAATCCCGTGGCTTGTAATAGGATACTTCAATGAGATAGCTTTTTCCACGAAAAGGGTTGGCAGCTTACTAAGGAGTGAAAGGCAAATGCATGGCTTTCGTGACATGCTTGAGGATTGCTCTTTAACAGACCTTGGTTACCGGGGTCAATGGTTTACGTAGGAAAAAGGCAGATTTCTCTCAAACAATATTCGAGAGCTTCTAGATAGAGGTGTTGCAAATCCGGACTGGTGGTCCATGTTCCCAAATTTTAAACTTGACCACCAGCAGTATTCTTTCTCTGATCATTGTCCACTGTTGGTTAATACATGTTGGGAGTCTACGTCCTCGCATACTCATCATTTAAATTTGAAGCTTTATGGCTTTTAAAAGATTCTTGCGAGGCCGAGGTCTCACGTCTCTGGTCCTCAGCTGCCGGTTCTATCCCCGAACGTCTTAAAATAGTGGGTGCAGGTTTAGATTCTTGGTTCTCAGATTTATGGGCAAATAAACGTGTGACAATGAAGGAATTAAAAAAGTGATTGGCTCAACTAAATGAGTCTGATCTTTCTGATGAGGTTTTGGGAGAATCCCTTGAAATAAAATTTGGCTATGAATTTTGAGGCAGACAAGGAAGAGCTGTAATGGGAACAACGAGCTCGGGTGAACTGGCTCAGACAAGGGGATCAAAATACAGTTTTTTTCACCATTATGCTTTCCATAAAAAAAAAAAGAATCGAGTTGTCTCTCTTTCAAATGAAAGGGGTGATTTATGACCAACCTGATGATCTTCTTGAAATTGCCCAAAATTATTTCCAATCTTTATTTACTTCAACGGGGGTGCATGACCCAGAAACTATTTTACATGAGGTATCACCTTGTATTACCCCTTCTATGCTTGTCGAGTTGGAGCATCCTTATTCCTACAATGAGGTAAATGCTGTAGTTTAGTCTATGAGTCCACTCAAAGCCCCGGGGATGGATAGTCTTGGGGCTATTTTCTATCAGAGGTTTTGGAACTTGATTGGGTATGAGATCGTTGAATATTGTATTACCACTCTGCGGGGAGACAACGATATTTCGGTGATTAAAAATACTCGTATTGTTTTAATTCCAAAGGTGAACCAACCTCAGAACATGACTCAATTTCGACTGATAAGTCTCTGCAATGTTCTTTATAAGATTATTTCAAAAATGATTGCGAATCGGTTCCAACAGTCTTAGATGTTTGTATTGATGAAAGCCAGAGTGCATTTGTTCTGGGCCAGTTAATCATAGATAATATAGTGGCAGTATATGAGATTCTTCATTCTTTTCAGAACAAGCGTTCTGGGAGATCGGGATCGTTTACTCTTAAACTCAATATGAGTAAAGCTTATGATTGGGTCAAGTGGCTGTTTGTTCGAATGATGCTGGCCCGTTTGGGATTTTCTGAGTCTTGGATAAATACAATGATGAAATGTGTTGAATCTGTTTCATATGAGGTGGTACTAAATGATCAAATATGTGAATGTTTCGTTCCCTCTCGTGGCCTCTGTCAAGGGGATCCTCTCAGCCCCTATCTTTTCTTTATGTAGCGAAGAACTTTCTACTCTTATCCGTGCTGCCAATACACAAGGCCATCTCAAAGGAGCTCAGATTAATAGATATGCTCCAGTGGTCTCGCACCTTTTTTTGCTGACGATTGTGTCATATTTGGCGAAGCTAATGCCTCAAGAGCTAGTTCTCTAAAAAACATACTCTATGTTTATTCACAAAACTTGGGACAACTAATAAATTATGATAAGTTGGGACTCTTTTTAGTTCTAATGTGGACCAAAATGACCGTAAAGATGTGGAACGAGTCTTGGGAGTTGCAACAACGACAATCTTGGAAAAATACTTTGGACTGTCGGCTATTGTTGGAAAAAAAAAAGGGCTGCTTTTAAAAATTTAAGAGGAAAGATGCATAAAAAATCGAACAGCTGAATTCAAAACTTTCTTTTCTATTGGGGGTAGAGATGTGCTTATCAAGTCAGACCTCCAAGCGGGTCTGTTGTTTGCAATGTCGTACTTTCTTTGCCCTCATCTCTTTGTAAAGAGCTCAAATCTATAATGGCTCGATTCTGGTGGCAAAAGTCAGCGGGTCGCCAGGGTATCCATTGGTGTACATGGCGGTCTCTTTGTTCACTTAAAGAGGATGGTGGCATGGGTTTTAGGGATCTTGACAAATTTAACATTGCTATGCTTTCCAAGCAAGGTTGGCGTCTCCTTGAGAACCCCACACTCCCTAGTTGCTTGGCTGCTCTGATCTAAATATTACAAGAGTTCGACTTTCCTCACCTCTACTTTGGGTTCAAATCCTTCTCTTATTTGGCGAAGCATCTGGTCAGCCAAGGGTCTTCTTCAGTCTGGTTTACGATGGCGCATTGGATCTGGGCTTTCTGTATCAATATGGGAGGACTACTGGCTACCAACTAAGAACCAGGAAAAAATATCAACGAGTAGGGTGGCATCACTAAACACAGTCAGAGACCTAATGCTACAGGGTGAGAACAGTTGGAATGAGGCCTCATTCGATCAAATTTCAATGCTAATGATGCAAATTTGATACTTCAGCTACCTTTACCATCTAGTCCCCAAAGAGACATACAAGTTTGGCATAGTGAAAGATCAGGTATTTACTCTGTTCGTAGTGGATACAAGGCTCTATTAGCTTCTGTGTCCTTGAGTATGCAAGAATGATCTGTTTGCACTAGCATCTGGCAACTTCAATGTCCTACCAAAGTTTGTATTAATCTATGAAAGTTCGCTTGTAATTTTGTCCCAACAGTGCATAATTTATATAATAGACGTGTGCAAACTCATGCTAAGTGCCCCAGATGCCTTTTTTTGCGAGAAGCCACAATTCATTTGAGCCGAGATTGTGTTTTTGCCAGTGTGGTGTGGGATAAACTGGAAATTCATTGATCATCTAACTTATCTCATTCTAATTTTTTGGAGTGGCTAGCCTGGCTCTTTGAGCATGTCAAGAATCATCCTAAAGAGACTACTGCCGTTGTTATTTGGAGTCTTTGGTTTGCTAGAAATAGACATTTGCATGATAATATCTCTCAAAATGCAGACGAGATCATTCGTGGTTTTGGTTTTGAGCTTCACACCTTGCGTTCCAAGTTGTGACACCCAACTCATGTGCCTAGTGTGCATTGGTCTCCCCCGCCCTTGGATTGGGTCAAAATAAATGTTGACACGAGTTATTCTACTGCAAATAGAAAAGTGGTTTCAGGAATTATAATTCGAGACTCAGCTGGTCAGATTATGGGAGAGGATGTCGACTACATACATCTTTTGGATCAGTAGCCATGGCAGAAGCCTCCGCAACATTACACGGCATCCATTTCGCAAAGGACCTAGGATTTACTCAGGTAATCCTGGAGAGCGATTCTAAAATTGTCATCAACAAGCTTATCATTTCTGGGAAAGATTATTCAAAAATTCTTCCGATTATCTGGGATATTTTGAGCTTTTCCAAACGTTTCTCTGCATGTCGCTTTTTCTCCATCAACGGAGATGGAAATGAAGCCGCCCATCTCACCGCAGTTGAAGGACGGACCTTAGACATGGATTGCTTCTGGATTGAGGATGTGCATGCTCCAATTGAGGGTGCAGCGGCTAAAGACCGTCGCCACTTTGAGCCGCCATGATTGGTTTATTTCAGTGTTAATTTTGTTGGCCATTTTGATTTCAGCCTGCTAGAGGTACCCAACTCGCATCCATGCTCGAGATCCTGCCTCTTCTCGTCCATGGATCTTTAAGCTGTTTGGTTTTTTCTTTGTGTTTTGTTTCTGGGTTTTTTATGTCTTTTAAGTTTTCTTATGCAGTGTCATTTGTGTGGTCTTTGTGGATATTTGTATTAATGGTTTCCAAGTTTCAATAATACCAAACGCTTTTGTCAAAAAAAGTATAGCCTTTAAATGTGAACAAATATAATATAATAAAGCTCTAATTTTGAGCTAAACTTAGAGGTATGAATTAATGCTAGAGGTTTGACTGATCAAATTCATTAATTTAGATGTTTGGTGAATAGTGGATTAGAATAGCGGATTGGGTGAAACCTCTAATTCTGAAAAAGCTGTTAATATAAATTTTTTAAAATTAGAGATTTTAACATAAGAGTTATAAAAACCCTTTTACCCTTAATAATTATAAAAAATCTCCGAATAACTTAAATTTAACATTTTTTATTTTAATTCTTCACCCTCACGTATTTACATTGTGACATTTGTAAACTAATACATTTTATGTTCTTTATTCTCACACATTTATATTTAATAATTAATTAAAGTGTATTAAAAATAATTACATAAATAATAAACTAATATATAAATCCTTCAAATATACTTAGTAATGTTATATTAAAAAATATTTTTTATAATTTAATTAATATTAATAAATACAAAATATTGATAACTAATAAATTATTCAAACAAATATCGAATATAATCATGTCCTTATAGTCATTTCGCTTGTTTAAATAATCAAACAGCTATCAACTATCAGTTAATTTTACCAAACACTTTTATGCAATCAGCTAATACAATCCACTAATTAAATCAGCTAATACAATCAGCTATCAGATATCAGCTAATGTAATCCGCTATCTACTAATTTTTCAAATATAGCGTTAGACTTTAGACTTTATCGATGAGTATTGGATATAGTAAGGTATATTATATTTTGGGAGAGAGTTTCAAGATTCAACCTTGAAGACAATATTTCTTAGGGAATAATAAAAAATTTTAAACAAGTATTGTAAAATAGACCTGGATCATATCGATAAAAGACTTGGGTATTAATATTATGTGTTTAATTAATACTTGGGCAACACATGGGGTAAACTTTATAACATAAATTTTATGTCCTTTTTGGTATCTTTATGTATGTCTAACACTATAAAATAAGGTTTAGGGTGTATGATTTAGTTTTTAAGATTAAGAGTTTAGATTTAGAAATTAGGACCAAGGTTATAGTTTAATTTTTTAGTGTTGAGCATATATAGAGACGCTAAAAAAGAGTAGAGGAGATTTGTTCGTAAACTTTATGTCAAAGGGTACAAACTTTTATACTTTCAAATATGTAAAATTAAATTATCAATAAAATATACATAAAATATATAAAAATTTAAAGTTTCTAAGGGTACGATCGCTCCGACACTGCTCGGTTCATTCCAATGTTGAGGTCTCGTTAAAGATGTGATGAAGATGATAAATGAGTTGTTTGAATCCGGAAAGTTTAACAAAAAAAAAAAGTAAATTCCTGGTATTCTCGGAGTTTCTTTTATACAGACAAAAATTTTCTCTTTTTTTATGCCCCAACACTAAAAAAGTTAAATTCTAAGCCCTAACCATAAATTCTAAACCATATACTCTATTTTAAATTTTTTTAAACTCTAACTTAATTTTTAGTGTGGGGCATAAATAAAGACACTAAAAAGTAAAGGATTTTTATTCCGTTTATGCACTCTGATTGCTTCCAATGGCTAATCGGCAATGGAAGCAGTGCTTTGTTTTGGATGGATATTTCATATTTGTTGTGTGAACAAATATCAAATTTTATTCCAGTAACTTGTGACAACCATTTTTCTAATAAATATTTAAAAAGTCTTTAAATGTGAACAAATAAAATATTCAGAAAAATTATAGAACGAGACTTTAAGTACAAAGACGAAGTCAATAATTAAATATTGTTCGTTTCCTAATTAAAATGTATACACGTTATGTATATACTAAAATATATTACGTATTAAGATACCTTAACTATATTACGTATTACAAATGATAATACTATTAAATATGACCAAGAGAAAATATGGATACATTGACTATAAAGTCGCCTATATCTATATCTGTTTATACAGACATTATTGTTTAATCCGACTCCAATTTAATTAAAACTATCAAATTACTTTTATTTAAGAGTATAATATATTTTACTTTAATGATGTTTTTATCTTTTCATTCTTTTATAAATTATGACCATTATTTTTTTTGTTCGGTAAAGTACGATTTTATTAATCAGAATAAATTATCCATATCGTGCCTTCGTTTGTTTTGAGCCTCGTTAAAAACGTTTCAATCGTAATCGGAGGAAAATAGTATAACACAACTAGAAAAGAAGAAAAAATTACAGCAGAGAGACTTTCTTACACATCAACATGACCATTTATAATCTGCTACCACCAAGCTTTAAATAGTTCATGACTTGATATACTTTCTTTCGCTAATTGGTGCACCAAACCATTGCGGTTTCTTGGCACATAAAGAAATTAAACCTGGAGTAACTTTATAACTGTGCTCCTTAGGAGCCTAAACTTATGTGTTGTAGCGTATGAATTGTCTTTCGCCCTGATCAGACCGTATATTTGGAGCGACACTCTGATCTCTTTGGCTTGTTCGGAGTGACAAGGTCTTCAACGGCAAATCGACTTTCATAGAGGACTTAATCTACATTACGAAGTTTGTAGTGGGTGAAGCCTTCTCGATGCACTTTGAGTAGTGGTAACTCGTCTGATATTGGATTCTGGTCTCCTCCGAAACCTAGGTCCATAAAATTTAATTTGGATGGCTCTCTTAAAGATGTCAGTGCAGGCTGCGACAGGGTTTTGGTCACTATTCATTGAGATCGACATGTTTATTGCTCCCAAGTGGCATTTTCTATCGCTGGTTCAGTTTATTTTTTCTGCATTTTGTATTTCTCCGGACAGATTGACGCTGGTTTTGCGAGCTCTTTTATTTTTAATGAATTAAGTTATGCTAAAAGAGCGAGAAAAAAATTTTCCACGAGCGGTGTTATTTAAGGGTTTAGTTTAGGGTTTAAAGATTAGAAGTTTAGGTTGAATAGTTTAGAATTTAAAGTTCAATGTTAGAATTTAAGGTTTAGGATTTAAGATTTAAGGGTAGAGTTTTAGGATTAAGATTTTAGATTTCAGCTTGAAAATAAGCATGCTCGTGTAAAAAAATTTACAATGGCAAGTGGATCAAATACTCACCCTTATTCTTTTATAGTTCTTGGTGTTTTTAGGTTGAAAAAATATTTGATGCACAAGCAGTCTTATTTTAGAGTTTAAACAAGCAGTCTTATATTAGAGATTAGTGATTTAGGTTTCAGTGTTTTTGAATTCAGGGTTTAAGGTTTGAATTTAGTGTTTAAGATTTAGATTATAGGTTTTAAATCTTAAATATGTATGCTTGTGGGAAAAATAATTCCACTACCAATGCATTAAACATTTTCCCATTTTAATAAAATCCTTCCTGTCGATAAAAAATACTTTCCCTTTTCGGTCTATATAATTTGTTTTAGTTAAAGAATAAAAAAGTATTTACTAAAAAATAAAATAAAAAACTAAAATTTGGACGCTAATATTATTTAATTTTTTTAAAGACTATGCCTTTGACTAATGAAGAGCATTTGATTGAGTCGAGTAAAAAACTTTTTGAGTTAGTTGAGTTGACAAGTCCTATTTTATGACTCAAATTTTATTTGAATTTTTTTCGATTCTTGTCAAGTTTATGAAATTCAAGTCGAACTATTGAGTTTTTGTACATATTTAATTGTAATTATTTATAATGTTACAATACAGATTGATTCCAATTTAAATGTCTTTCTCTAATCATATAAAATATACAAACATATATTTCTTCATATTCTTTTTGTAAGTAAGATTTGTAATGTTATTTAATAAAACAAATACTATCATCTAAAATTATAAAATATATTTATAATGTTATTATTAAAGTATGAATTTCTGAGGATAATGTACTGATGGGAGTATAAAGAAGTCAAAGAATTGATGAGAAGAAAGAAATTATCAAAACAATTGAAGGATCAAATTGAATAAAATGCAAAGTTAAGGGATTGAATTCCAAAAAGAATAAATTTATTGTTAAAAATATGAATTGAAGCTACATAGATATTGTATAGTGGTAGTGGAGCATTGGTTCAAATTTGGTCAAAAATGAACTTAAACGGAGGAGAAATTGAAAAATAAGGAAATCATACAAAGATGAAGGATTAAATTGCAAAAAGAGGGAAAATTCAAAAATAGGAATTGAAGATAAATATGTATTCTACCCTGGTTTAGGAGTACCTTGTTCAAATTTAGTAAAAAAAATGCCTTAAAATGAAGGAGGAATTGAAGAAATAAGGAAATCATAGACTAAATCGTACAACAGTAAAATTCTTTTTTTTTTCGAGTTTACAAAATCGAACTTTAAATTATCACAGGTTATTCGAATCAAATCGAAATTGAGTATATATATATATATATAATTTTTCGATCGAAGCATATGGTAAGAGATTATCATAGTGATAGTGGAAAGAAAATATAGTTTGTCTATTAGACTCTTGAGACAAGTAAATTTTAGATAGGGATTATCATATGGTAAGAGAAAGGGTCCTCTTTGGGGTAAGTAGGGACCATGCAGGTTCTAGTTCAAAATTCAAAAATAAAACTCCTTCCATCTTTTTTGCAATGAAAACATGTGTGGGGTGGAACGAGTTCAATATGAAGTTGTAAATAAAATTATAAAGTTTTCCTTTCATAATTCCTTCTTTTATCTGAAATCTTTTTTCGGTGTATAATATTCTATAATTCTAAGTCTTGACTGAATTTAATGTCTATTTAGATCGGTATCTATTTCAGAGAGAATTGTCTCTCTCAACACTCTTTTTTTCATCCACAAAACTCGAATCATATTTAAAGGAAACAAAGTTCGTCATCACTTAACCTAGTATACATTTTCCTTTCCCTTAACTTCCGATTCGAGTAGTCCTACGAGAACGTTTCGATCAGTGGTGAATGATATATATCGCCATTGGGTCTTGCTGTGAAGAAAAAAAACACGATTCAAAGTAGTAAAGCTTAGAAGTATCATATGATTACAAAATACAATATCCATGGGAGCTTTTAAGCAGCACACATCAGAGCTACAACCATTGACAATGTGCACAAGCTAGCAAATGATAACCAAAACTACTACTATTTGTTTAAAAAGTCATTCGATTTTATTTTTTTACAAAAATAGGGTTAGAAGAATTAGGGGTTCGATCGGGTTTGGTTCGAACCATCAAACCGAATTAATCAGTTAAATGGGTTTAAGAAAAATAAATATTTAAAATTGATTTTTTGTTAAATAAAATTTGGTTTGGATTTCTAAAATGTTTAATTATTTTATTAAACATTTTAGTAATTAAATGGAATGTTAATTAAATTGATTTAAGCAACATTTTAATTTTAGTGACTAAAATATAAAGTTTGCAGAACTTTTTTCATTTGAGTATTTAAACATGTGAACAAGTCAAAAACACTTACAAAAACATTTTTCACTTGATATATCAAAATATATATTCAACAATATAAAATATACATATATATTTCTTCTTCGTATTCTTTTTCACATGTGTAAGTAAGATTTGTAATGTTATTTAATAAAACAAAAATCATCTAAAATTATAAAATATATTTATAATGTTATTATTAAAGAATGAATTTCTGAGGACAATGTACTGCCGAAAGTATAAATGAGTTAAAGAATTGATAAGAAAAAAGAAATAACAAAAAAAAATACAATTGAAGGATCAAATTGAATAAAATGAAGAGTTAAATGACTAAATTCCAAAAAGAATAAATTTATTGTTAAAAATATGAATTGAAACTACATAGATATTGTATAGTGGTAGCGGAGCATGGTTCAAATTTGGTAAAAAATAAACTTAAAACGAAGGAAAAATTGAATAAATGAGGAAATCATACAAATGTGATAGACTAACTTGAAGCTAAATAGATATTATACAGTGGTTTAGGAGTACGTTGTTTAAATTTAATAAAAGATTGACTTAAAACAGAGGAATTGAAAAATAAGGAAATTATGGACTAAATTGTACAACAGTATTTGATTTTTCGGGTTTGCAAAATCGAACTCGAAACTATCACAGGTTATTCGTATCAAATCGAATAACTCAAATTAAAAAAAAATAATTTTTTCGATTGAAGCATATGGTAGTGGAACATATAGTTTCTTCATTGAACTCTTGAGACAAGTAAAATTTAGATAGGAATTATCATATGGTAAGAGAAAGGGTCCCTCTTTGGGGTAAGTATGGACCTTGCAGGTTCTAGTTCAAAGTTCAAACACCTTAATTCAAGAATAAATCTCCTTCCATCTTTTTTGCAATAATTATTATGTTTTCCTTTCGCACTTCCTTATTTCATCTGAAATCCTTTTTCAGTGTACATTTTCCAATAATTTTAAGTCTCAACTGAATCTAATATCAATTCGGATCGATATCCATTTCAGAGAGAATTAACTCTCTCAACACTATTTTTTTCATCCACAAAATCTAAATTATATTTAAAAAAACGAAGTTCGTTATCACTTAACCTAGCATACATTTTTCTTTCCCTTAACTTCCGATTCGAGTAGTGCTACACGATTCAAAGTAGCAAAGCTTAAAAGTATCATATCATTACAAAATACAATATCCATGGGGCCTTAAGCAGGCACACAACAGAGCTACAACCATTGACAATGTGCACAAGCTAGGAAATAATAACCAAAACTACTACTATTTGTTTAAAAAGTCAATCGATTTTGTTTTCCACAAAAATAGGGTTAGAAAAATTAGGGGTTCGATCGGGTTTGGTTTAAACCGTCAAACTGAATTAATCGGTTAAATGGGTTTCAGGAAAATAAATATTTAAAATTGAAATTTTGTTAAATAAAATTTGGTTTGGATTTCTAAAATGTTTAATTATTTTATTAAACGTTTTAGTAATTAAATTGCAGGTTAATTAAATTGATTTCAGCAACATTTTAATTTTAGTGACTAAAATGTAAAGTTTGGAGAACTTTTTTAAAGTGACTAAATTGTAAAAGGGGGAATACTAAGAATTCTTAGATAGCTATATTTTTTAAAAGTTTTAATTAAGTTACCACCTTAATTGACAAATGATTTTGACGGATAATTAATTTTCTAAGATCATTATCCCATTTTTGACAATTTTCTCAATATTTTCTCACTACTTTTCTCACATTTTCTTGATACTTTCTTTCACGTAAAATCTTAATTTCTTGTTTGTTTTCTATGGAAATAATTTCATTTGATTCACATTTTATTACTTAACAAAACTTCATGAAAGATTTCTTAAAATCTCTTCCATTTCTTAACTTCTTTTCAAAAGAAAAAATTACATTAATTTAGGTGAGAACCTCTTTGAAAGATATTTTTTTCTTTTCTCTTAAAACTAAGGTTCATTATTGATATTCCCTAGTAATTGGCTCTTATTTATTGATTTATAACTTGATTTTGCAATTTAATATAGGAAATTAGTGTTTAATGACGATTTTGGTGTTTTGCCTAATTTTTTTATTAAGACGATGAATGCTGGTGATTTCTATTAGGTCAACTCACATTTTAATTGTATAAACATAATGTGAGATGAGATTCTTGATTGGAGCATGCGAACATTTGTGATTGTAAATATATGGAATTTGGTTTGTAAGTTCCTTGGAGCATGTTTTATGTGTGGTTTATGTTTAGGAAGCATATTAGATTGATTGAAGTATGTTTAGGAATGATTAAAGTTGAAAAACAAAAAAAGGGCATTACAAGTCTGTTTGTACCAGTACCGTGTCCACTGTATTAGTACACAGGGCTTAAAATCGACCTGAAGAGGCAAAGTTCAGGCATGAGTATTGGTACGGGTCCAGCCGTACCGGTACGTATTTATGTTACTGGAAATGTCGGTACTGACACGAGAGTCTCGAGTAGGTACTCTATATCGTAACGGTACAGGAATTTCGTGTACTGATACAAATGGCAGTTATTGGCAGTTGGTTTAATGGAATGTTTTAGATTATTTACATTATGGTCCTTATTTGTTTAGATGCTAATTGGATATGTTCGGATGGTTCGTTTGAGCTAAAAATTCATGTGATGCATGAAACTGGTTAATTAAAGATTGGAAACCTGAAATTTGGCTAAGTCCCTATAATTTTCCAAATTTACATTTTGGTCCCTAAAATACTCGTATGTGTAATTGAGTGCCTATTTGGTGTCCGGTTTGTATGAGATTTGAACCGCTGCTCGTATGTAGACTATTGGACCTAATGATGCATCTAGATAAAATAAAAGGAAAAACAGATGTTATTCGAGTTAGCTAATCCGGCAAACCAATGAGATCTCTTTGATTCGGGTCTAGCGACTAGGCCAGGTGTAAAACCTATGTTTGATTTTGATATAACAAATTGTTTTAGGACTAAATTGTAAAGGAAAATAAATTTTTAAGTATTCAAAAGTCTCACAAAAGGACAAGGAAAAGTTTTCCAAAGTTATAAACTTAAACCCAAAAATTTTCTAAGTGTTCCAAGCCAAAAATACACAAATACGCCCAGGCGTATCGATACACCCCTTGGTGTTTCGATGCGGTTTTTAGGTACTAGAATTTGTTTTTACATAGCGTACCGATACGGCTTAGCCCATTTCGATACGACCTTCATAATACTTTGAAAAATTAGGCTTTGCGTTTCGATACGGTACAACCCGTTTTGATATGACCTTCAACGTGGGTAAAGGTTTTAAGCTTAGCGTTTCGATAGGACTCATACTCATTTCGATACGTTTTAAAATTGGGTTTAAGAAACTTATATATGTACCGATACGGTATACTATGTTTCGATACGGTTTGAAATCTAAATTTAAGAAAAAATTTAATTGTTTCGATATGGCACCATCCGTATTGATACGTTTTGTCAAGATCTTCAAAGATTTCAGCATTAAATTTTTCGACTGTTACTTGTCAGTTATTGGAATCAACAAACTTTGAATTTCGGTTAACCCGTACCGATACGCCCCTATGAGTATCGATGAACTTTTTCATCCAAGATCCACTGAGCAAAATTCGTACCGATACGACTTTGTTGTTTCGATACGCCCTCATTTTAACACTAAGACCATTTCGATACGACTTCACGCATATCGATACGCTTTCCACAATGGCTATATTTTTGTTGTAGCAAGTATCGATACGGGCCTTCGTGTATCGATACGGTTGTTCATCAGACTGTATTTATTGTAAGAAAGATGGTACCTAACAGCTCTATTGATGACTTCAACCACCCAAACGGCTAGAATTCAATAAGGGGTATAAATACAAGTCTTCAATGCTACAACAACAACTAATGAACCTACATTGATCAACATCCAAGCATTCAAGCAAAATCCAACCCTTTGAGCTCTTAAAGTCAAATTCTTGCACCCAACTTGTATACTTCATTGTAATCTTTTATTTCAAGTTTAGGGTTGAGTATTCTTGTAATTTTGGCAAATACTTACCTTGTGGGGATATTTTATTTTTCCAAATTTTTTTCTTGTAAAAGAGTGATCTTAATCAAGCTTTGGGTAGAAAGCTTTGATCGATTGTAACAGTTGCCTCCTTAGCCTAGAAAGGGGGAAAATTCAATAGTGAATTGTTAAAAATCCTTAGTATGAAGCTAAGGTAGTAGACGTAGAACTTGTTAGAAGCCTCAACCACTGTAAATCCTTGTGTCCCATTGTCTATCTCTTTCCATTTGCTTCTAAACTTTTTAAACTGCAATTCACCCCATCTTGGCTACTTTCATTGTTGATTGATCATCCTAACAATTGGTATCAGAGCCACACTCAACCGAATGTCTAACCACCATTGAGGCGATCCTAGAAGGTGTTTCAATCAACCAACACACAAGCCATGGCTTTTACTTTCGGCAACATGTACGAGTCCTAATCCATCACTAGACCTCCTTTCTTCAATGGAGACAACTATCCATATTGGAAGAACCGAATGAAGTTGTTCATCAAATCCAACGATTATCTCCTATGGGATGTAATCGAAGATGGACCATCAATTCCAATGAAGCAAGAAGGAGAGAGACAAGTTCCCAAGGCCAATCATGAAATGACGGATGAAGAAAGAAAAAAGTTGCAAATAAATGATAAGGCCTTGCACATACTCTTTTGTGCACTTGGACCCGACGAATACGCGAAGATGTCTTCATGTACAAGTGCAAAAAAGGTGTGGGACAAGCTAGAGACCACCTATGAAGGTACCAACGATGTTAATGAGACCAAGATTGGACTCCTCAATCTAAGCTATGAAAATTTCAAGATGGAGCCCGATGAGAGCATCACCAAGATGTTCGATCGCTTCTCCATCATTGTAAATGGTTTCAAGGGATACGAAGAAGTCATCCCCGAAGACAAGCTTGTTCGGAAGTTCTTATATTCTCTTTTTGAGTCATGAGATGCGTAGAGGACGACCATCATCGAGGCAACGGACTTGAAAACCTTAAAGCTTGATGCTCTTGTGGGTTCTCTCCTAACTCATGAGATCATGAAGCAAGGAAGAGAAGAAGAGAAGGTCGAGAAGAAAGAAGTAGAAAAGAAAAAACTTGGAATTGCTCTCAAAACTTCACAAGAAGAGAATGATTCAAGTGAGAAGGAAGACGAAGAGTTGGCTATGATAGCCAAACAATTCACTCGACTCATGAGATCCAACCGAAGAAGAAAATTCAATCGAAGAAGGGATTTCAAGAGCAAGAACAAGGAAGAAGAAAAAGATCCGATCGGGTGCTACGAATGTAAGAAGTCGGGACACATCAAGATCGATTGTCCCTAACTAAAGAAGAAAGGCTTCGAGAAGAAGATAAAACACAATGCTCATATAGCCACTTGGAGTGATGAAGTCTTCAAGTGAAGAGGAGCACGAAGTTGCCAATCTTTGCTCATGACCTTTGAAGAGGATCCAAAGGTAACCCCTAACTCATTAAATAATCTTACATATGATGAATTATTTGATGGTTATAATGAGTTACAAGAGGATTATGACGAATTGGTTGAAAAGTATAATGAATTCATTTAAAAAAATAAGAAAACTATCATTGATTTGAAAAACCAAAACTGATTCCTTATCTAAAACCAATTCAGAACTCGAAAAGAAGGTTACTGATTTAAAAGATAATCAAAAGTATTTTGAATAAGAAAATGTTGATTTAAATAACCTTCTTCATGAATTGAAAGATCATTACCTCAAGGATGTAAATAATCTAAAAGCATCCTTAAACAATGTTGGGAAATCAAATTTTGAAAAAGAACAATCTTTAAAACCCAACTATGATAAAAGAAACTTTGGCAACCACAAACAAAGAGGCTTCCAAAGGACCTCTAAAGGTAAGAGAATTAGAAGTGTTTGGGTTCCTAAGGAACTTGTCACTTCTAACAATCTTAAGGCTATTGCATCTTGGATTCCTAAGGGAACCAAGTATTTGGGAGCTAATACTCATGGACCCAAAATGATTTGGGTACCAAAAATCAAGAATTAATATTTGTTTGTATGAGGAGCATTGCTACAGGCCAAAGCTTCAAGTGCAAAATTCGTGGTTCCTTGATAGTGGATGCTCAAGACATATGACCGACAACAATAGTAGATTCGTGGAACTTGAGCTAAAAAAAGGAGGATTGGTGACATTTTGTGACAACTCCAATGGTCAAGTTAAAGGAATGGGTTCCATCGGTAATCACTTCTCCGTACTTATTGGAAACGTTCTATATGTCAATGGTCTTAAACATAATCTTTTAAGCATTAGTCAATTTTATGACAAAGGTTTCAATGTTGTCTTTGATTCTAATGGTTGCAAAATTTTAAACATTGAAACAAATAAAATTGCGATTGTGGGTCATCGCATAGGAAACATATACATGGTGCATCTAGATAACATACACATTTCTCATGCATGTTTTGTTGCAAATGATGAGCATGATTCATGGTTATGGCATAGAAAACTAGGGCATGCAAGCATGAGCGTTTTAGAAAAATTGGTTTCAAAAGATCTAGTTAGAGGTTTGCCTAAAATAAAGTTTTCAAATGATAAAATTTGTGATGCTTGTGCAAAAGGCAAACATAAAAGAGTTTCTTTCAAGTCCATTAATGATGTTTCAGCTAGTAGAGTTTTACAATTAATCCATACGGATCTCTTTGGTCCTATTAGAACTACTAGCTTGGGTGGAAAATCATATGCATATGTTTTAGTTGATGATTACTCTAGATACACGTGGGTTTTATTCTTAAGTACCAAAGATGAAGCTTTAGAAAAATTCATCACATTTTCAAAAAATTACTCAAAATGACCTTGGTCAAACTATTTCTCACATTCGAAGTGACCATGGCACCGAATTTCAAAATTTAGGTTTTGAGGATTTTTGTAACTCAAATGGTATAAGCCATAATTTTTCAGCCCCTAGAATACCACAACAAAATGGGGTCGTTGAAAGGAAAAATCGAACTTTAGAGGAAATGGCTAGAACCATGCTTGTGAAAATAATTTGCCAAAATATTTTTAGGCGGAAGCCACTAATACAGCTTGTTATGTCATAAATAGAGTAATGATTAGGCCCATTTTAAAGAAAACCCCTTATGAGATTTTAAAATCCAAAATGCCTAACATTAGCTATTTTCATCCATTTGGTTGTAAATGTTTTGTTTTAAACAACGGAAAAGATAATCTAGGCAAATTTGATGCTAAAAGTGATGAAGCTATTTTTCTAAGACATTCTTTAAACTCCAAAGCCTACCCTGTATTTAATAAAAGAACCTTGGTTGTTGAAGAGACTATTCATGTGGTTTTCGATGATAACCTCCTTCCGAGGAAAGATTCTTGTGATGATGATGATGTAGGGATTTTCGAAGCCAATAATGGTGGACAAACATCAAAGGTGGATGAAGTTCCAACCAAAGAGGAAGAAACACAAGATCCACCTCTAGAAGCCTTGAGATACATGAATCTAGAGGAGAAGGAAGTGAGGTACCCAAGGGAGTACAACTATGTCAAAGGTGGTGAGATTTTGGGTGATCCATCCAAAAGAGTAACCACTAGACTTTCTCTTAAAAATGTTTGTAATGTTGCATTTCTTTCATGTATTGAGCCTAAAAATATCAAAGAAGCATTAAAAGATGATTATTGGATATTGGCCATGCAAGAGGAATTAAACCAATTTTAGAGAAGTCAAGTTTGGACATTAGTTGATAGGCCTAGTAATAAATCTACTATAGGAACTAAATGGGTCTTTAGAAACAAACTAGATGAGAGTGGTAACATAGTGAGGAACAAGGCTAGACTTGTTGCTCAAGGTTACACACAAGAATAGGGAATCGATTTTGATGAAACCTATGCATCCGTAGCTAGAATGGAAGCCATTAGGATGCTTTTAGCATTTGCATGTTATCACGAATTTAAGCTTTTTCAAATATACGTAAAAAGTGCACTCTTAAATAGTTTTATTAATGAAGAAGTGTATGTAGAACAACCACCCGGTTTTGAAGATCCAAACTACCCAAACCATGTTTTTAAACTTTCAAAAGCTTTATATGGTTTGAAACAAGTTCTTAGAGCTTGGTATGAGAGATTATCAAATTTTTTAATTGAAAAAGTTTTTAACAAAGGAAATGTGGATACTACACTCTTCATTAAAAGAATTGGCAAAGACATATTAGTAGTTCAAATATATGTTGATGATATTATTTTTGGTTCTACTAATGAAATGTTTTACCAAGATTTTGCTAAGTTGATGCAATGTGAGTTTGAGATGTGCATGATGGGGGAGCTTTCGTTCTTCTTGGGGCTCCAAATCAAACAAAGAAAGGACGGCATCTTTATTAATCAAGCCAAGTACATCAAGGACATGCTCAAGAATTTTGGCTTGGAGAATGTGAAACCTCAAGCCACACCAATGAGTTCTTCCACAAAGCTTGACAAAGATGAAGGAGGTAAGTGTGTAGATTTAAAGTTTTACCGCTCTATGATTGGATCTTTGCTTTATCTTATCGCAAGTAGACCCGACATTATGTTTAATGTTTGCTTGTGTGCTAGATTTCAAGCTAGTCCTAGAGAATCACACCTTATAGTCGTTAAGAGAATCTTTAGGTACCTTAGAGATACACCTTGTTTAGGTCTTTGGTACCCTAGAGAGTCTTCCTTTAACCTACATGTCTTCTCAGATGCGGATTATAGGGATTGTAAGATAGATAGAAAGAGCATATCTGGCACATGTCAATCCCTAGGTAATATGCTCATATCTTGGTTTTGTAAGATAGATTATGGAATTGACGTAGGTACCATCCTTATTAGGTGTGACAACACTAGTGCAATTTGTCTCACTAAAAATTTCATCCAACATTCTAGAACCAAACACATAGAAATAAGGCATCATTTCATTAGAGATCATGTCTTGAAAAATGATATAGTTCTAGAATATGTAGACACCTTGAACCAATTAGCGGATATTTTTACCAAACCATTAGACAAAGAGCGTTTTTGGGAGCGTTTTTGGTCTCTTAGGAGAGAGCTAGGTTTAACCAATCTCCCTTGACCCTTAGAGCCTATTTTGGTCTTAAAAATATGCTTAAATTTGCTTGATTGATTGATTTTGTGATATTGCTCCTATATGCATATATTCTTGTTGCTAGGGGGAGTATGCATCTATTTATGCTCATACATGATGTTCTCATATCATTCACATGCATTTTAATTTGATTAAAATAGAATTTTTGAGCAACCTGCAGCCAAAATTGACATTTTTTGCATAGGCGTATCGATACGATTATTCGCGTATCGATACGGGTTGTTTACAATCGTTTTGATACAGGGTTACCTGTACCAGTACGTATAGCGTATCGAAACCGCCTCGAAGCGTTTTGATACTGGGTTCGATACGCCACGTTGGCGTATTGGTACGCGTTCACGGTTGAGCAGTTTTTAAGGGCTTTAAATGAGGTCTTTCACTTTAATTCAAACACCATCTTTTTCTTAAAACCCTAGATACAAAATTCTCTATAAAAACCTCTAAATCCCTCATATTTTCTGACACAACTCTTAAAAATTCTTGAGGGCTTTTAGTTTTTACATCAAACCCAAGCTACAATCATCAAGTTTGTGCATCTAAATCACTTCATTCATCCTTAATCTCAACTCCAAGGTATAAACCCTAACCTTTTTCTTTTTAATTTTCGTACATATATATATATACTGTTTTTGTACTATAATCATAGATTTAGAACCTATATAGTATTGTTTTCAATATTTTTGTAAAAACTTTTTCAAATCTGAAATTTTTTTATTCGAATATAAAATTATATCATATAATTTTTAACACTATTTTTCAAGTTTTTCTTTACCAAAAATTCTTTTTAAATTTTTATATATTATTAAACTATATTGTATAGATTTTTGACAATACCTTGATTATTGGATTATTTTTGGATCGAATGTGTTGATTTATGCATTCATCGTTTTTGGTTTGATTTTGTTTTCAGATTATGGGTCCTAAGAAACGAGCACGAAAGGACATTTCCTCTAGTTCACGTTCTCTGCGTCCTCTTCCCGATCATATTGGTAATAGACCCAATCTTACCCACATTTATCAAAACTGCTTTAATGAACCTCAATATCCAGATGCCATAGAATATTTTAAAGAATTCCAAAGTTACAAAATTTGCCCCGAGCGTGTTACTTCAATCTCGTTTTTATCTTCTGAAAGATTTAAATTCAAATATCTTCAATTATTGCACGATTGGAAGTTTATGAGTTTTTTAAGTATACCCGAGATTTTATACCGAAATCTTGTTTTAATATTCTATTCCAATGCCCGGTGTATTTTCAATGAGAAGAAATCTTTGGTTGTTGCAATTGAATCTTACTTAATGGGTAAGAAATTTCGAATTGATTCAAGTGTTTTAGCAAACTTTTTGGGTCTTGAGGATATGAGAATAGATGATGAGGGTGCGTTAGGACATGTTCTTAGTGGTTCGGTGACTGTTCTTGATGCCCATGATACATATTACACCTCATGATCACTTGGTGGTTTCATCCATCCTGTGGGAAATACTCTACCATCAGCCAAGTTGATGATTTTTGGCTTCGATGCTTTCGTGAGGAGAAGCGACCCAACCTTGCTCAGATTATATTCTCCGAGATCGTCTTTCTTGTCCAACATCGCCATACCACCTTGGTCACATCCTTTATATACGGCACGACTTTGAGCTATCTCTTCCATAAGATGTATATTGATTGTTCATACGATCTTTCGGAACCTCTCACGAATCCCATTGATGAAAGTTCTCTTATCGCGCCAAGTTCACTTATTACAATAGAGAATGGGTCCGTTACTCCGATCTTTCGAGAGGTGTCCAGCCTGAATCAGTGGAGGCTCCTCAATAAGCTCAAATTCCACAAGCTCTGGTGGCCCAACCGAATCAGGATGCTCTCATGGCTTTCCTCAATGAGAAGTTCACCTATTTGCACACCACCATGGACTCTGGATTTACCGCGATCGACACTCGCTTGACATCCTTGGAGGAAAGAGTAGCAGCTATTGAAAATCGACAAAAATCTATGGACATCACTCTTAACGCCTTTCATGGTGAATGCCGTCAATCCCATGGACCTCCGGCCACAAATGTTGATGAGATGAGGATGAAGACGATGGAGACGGTGGCATGGACTCTTAGGCATCTTGCATCTCATAGCATATCATAATAGGATTTAAGTTACTCACCTTTATTTTATGTCTTTATGAACTCCTATGCTTTGTTTTTATTTTGTTTATGTCTTTAGGATTTGAGTTGGATTGAACTTTGTTGCTTGGACTATTATTTGAAGTTAAATGTTTATGTTGCTTATTTAATTGCTTGGAGTTATTATTGTTTTCTTGCCTTATCCCTATTACATTAATTTTGATCTAATAAAACGGGGGAGAAGTTTTAAAGAGCCAAATTTTTATTTATAGCCTTAAATTAAGGGGGAGTTTTCTAAATACTTAAAAAAAATTCACTTTGGTTTTGTTATATCAAAAAGGGGGAGATTGTAAAAACCTATGTTTGATTTTGATATAACAAATTTTTAAGGACTAAATTGTAAAGGAAAATAAATTTTCAAGTATTCAAAAGTCTCACAAAAGGACAAGGAAAAGTTTTCCAAAGTTATAAACTTAAACCCAAAAATTTCTAAGTGTTTCAAGCCAAAAATACATAAAATACGCCCAGGCGTATCGATACAACCCTTGGTGTTTCGATACAGTTTTTAGCTACTGGAATTTGTTTTTACATAGCGTACCGATACGGCTTAGCTCGTTTCGATACAACCTTCATAATACTTTGAGAAATTAGGCTTTGCGTTTCGATACGGTACAACCCGTTTCGATACGGCCTTCAACATGGGTAAAGGTTTTAAACTTAGCGTTTCGATACGACTCACACTCGTTTTGATACGTTTTAAAATTGGGTTTAAGAAACTTATATCCGTACCGATACGGTATACTATGTTTTGATACGGTTTGAAATCTAAATTTAAGAAAAAATTTAATCGTTTCGATACGGCACCACCCGTATCGATACGTTTTGTCAAGATCTTCAAAGATCTCGGCTTTAAATTTTTCGACCGTTACTTATCAGTTATTGGAATCAACAAACTTTGAATTTCGGTTAACCCGTACCGATACGCCCCTATGCGTATTGATACACTTTTTCATCCAAGATTCCAGTGAGCAAAATTCGTACCGATACGGTCTTGTCGTTTCGATGCGCCCCCATTTTAACACTAAGACCGTTTCGATACGACTTTACGCATATCGATATGCTTTCCACAACGACTATATTTTTGCTGTAACAGGTATCGATATGAGCCTTCGTGTACCGATACGATTGTTCACCAAACTGCATTTATTGCGGGAAAGATAGTCCCCAACGGCTCTATTGATGACTTCAACTACCCAAACGGCTAGAATTCAATAATGGGGTATAAATCCAAGTCTCCAATGCTACAACAACTAATGAACCTACATTGATCAACATTCAAGCATTCAAGCAAAATCCAACCCTTTGAGCTCTTATAGTCAAATTCTTGTACCCAACTTGTATACTTCATTGTAATCTTTTATTTCAAGTTTGGGGTTGAGTGTTTTTGTAATTTGGGCAAATACTTACCTTGTGAGGATATTTCATTTTGCCAAATTTCTTTTTTGTAAAAAAGTGATCTTGATCAAGCTTTGGGTAGAAAGCTTTGATCGATTGTAACGGTTGCCTCCTTAGCCTAGAAAAAGGGGAAGAATTCAATAGTGAATTGTTGAAAATCCTTAGTATGAAGCTAAGGTAATGGACGTAGAGCTTATTAGAAGCTTGAACCACTATAAATCCTTGTGTCCCATTGTCTATCTTTTTCCATTTGCTTCCAAACTTTTTAAACTGTCAATTCACCCCCTCTTGGCTACTTTCAGTGTTGATTGGTCATCCCAACACCGGGTCCAAGGGGTTACAGTTTGTTATTTTCGTCATTATCTTTCAGATAATTATAATAAAGGACTAATTTAATTTTATAACCAAAAAAAGAAAGGAAGTAATGTCATAAAAAACAATATCGACGATTGAATTTAATATTGTAAAGGGTAAACTACATCCAAGTTTACTTAACTATGCATTTAATAACAAACATGTCACTTTTCTTTTAAAAGTTATAAATATGTCACTCGAATAAAAAATGTTACAAACGACAAAGGGGTCACTCAATTAAAAAGTGTTTAACATGTCACTTTTCTTCTGACTCAACATGATATAATAACATTTTTAGTCCTTAAAACTTATAAAATCTATCAAATTGATCCTAATTTGAAATAATTCAATAAATTTAACTCTTAATATTTAAAATTCTCATCATTTTAGTCTTTATTCTTCTCCTAAAGTGCTTGTTCTTCTACTAGAAATGTTATATTATTTTCTTGTTACTTTCATGGTATTATGATAATTTAATAGTATATTGTTGTTGCTTTATGATGGAATGCAATTATTGAACTACTGATTTGAAGTGGCAGGCTCACTTACTTTGACAGTATTACAAAAAAAACTAAATTGATAAAAAATTTAAACGTAAAAAATTAAATTTATTAAATTATTTCAAATATATATAAGTTTTGGAACTAAAAACTTATTATACAAAAGAAAAATGAGTTGTTTATAAGCAAAGTAATTTTTTTGTAAAATGCAAACTATAAGATGAAGAAGAAGATTTTATATTTAATTTATAATATTAAGATTCCATTTGTATTTTCCATGTTAGGGTTTTTTATAACAACTTTCAAGCTCTTTTGAATTGTATGGTATATATATATATATATTTGTTATGGATATTCGACAAATTGACTTGTGGATGGTCGATTTATAGGTGTTCGATTTTCATGGGTTGAAACACGAGCTGTTTTTATTATCTAGAAGTTCGGTCACTGATTATTAACACTTTTAATAATCGTACTTCTAAAAATTTTAAATACTCATGTATTTAAAAAAATAAATATTTTATATTAATAATCTAATTTTATTGAACCTAACGTTTTAGGTTATTTTAACTCGTGTGTAAGACATCAAAAGGAAAAAAAACTCGTGTGTACAAACGCTGCTCTGAGCAACAGGACAATTATGAGAAGTCATGCATTCGTTTGTTTAATATCGTCGGCCTTTTGCACATAATACGATGCTTTGTATTTTAATAAACAAATAATTATGATTATTATATTACATAATTTTTATTTAAATACTTATTCTGTAATAATGATAATTATATTTTTATATAAAATTTATAATTCAACTTTAAATAATTCATTTTAGGCTAATAAATTTGAAAATAAACTTAAACATTTATTTTTAACTAGTTTCTTTCATAAGGAGGCTGAACGGTTTTCTTTTATTTAATATTTTTTATTTTTATGTGGAGGTAATTTAAATATATAAATATAAAATATTCTAAACATTGGAAAATTTAAAATTATTTGAGTAATTTTATAATATTAATTTTGGGTAAAACTTTGATACACATGATGTGTAAAACTAATTTTACACAAGCATGTGTATTTACACTATAAAAACTTAAATCCTAAATTTTTAACGCTAACCCTAAAAAATTAAATCCTAAACCTTAAACCCTATACACTAAATTCAAAACACTAACCTTAAATTCTAAACCACACAACCTAAACTCCTAAACTTTAAACCTTAAACTAAAACCTTAACCCCTAAAACTAAAAGGCATGTGTAAACTAAAGTTTACACAGCAAGTGTATCAAAAAAAATTTCCCTTAATTTTTACTGTCAATTAATATCAATAGTTAATAATTAATAATTAAGGAATGATAGAATAGATATAAATGTAGAATACTTTAAGAATAAAAAAATTGAATCATAATTTAAGTAATCGAAAAATATTTTAAAAAAATACATATTTACAATGTTTAAAGATTGACATCTCGTGTATTCATAACATTTTGATATAAAAATGTTCAAAATATAATATTACATATAATAAATTTAATAAAAATATCATAATTTTATATTACCCCATTATCGATTATAATAATCTTCTATCTTTCTCCGAAGGTATTGTAAGAACCATTATTATAATCCATTCGCTTCGAAAAACCCTTTTTTTTAATCGAAAATCACTCAATCGAATGAGTTACTGTTGCATCTCATGCTTCTAGGGCTATAAATGAGATGGAATAGATCAGGAGTTATTCGCGTCTGACTCAAATAAAGCTCGACTCGATTAAACTCGACTAGAGTTCATAAAGAGCCGAGCTACTAGATACCCGACTCAAAAAGCTCGCGAGCTACTTAAAAATATAATATATTAATTTTTTTAATTTTTTAAAATTAAAGTGAACTAAAATTTATATTGTTAGAGGATTATTATTATTATTATTATTATTATTATTATTATTATTATTATTATTATTATTATGGTTGTAAATGAGACGAGACAGATCACGAGGTACTCAAGTCCGACTCAATCAAAGCCCGGTCAACACTCGAGTCAAGCTCGAGTTCTTAACGAGCCATCGTACCAAAACTAGAAAACAACAACATCAATACATAAGTCCCTTAAAATAAAGGCAAGGAAGGGATTGCCAGAATACGTAAGTCCCTTCCACATATGGAGCAAATAAAATTCCCTCCAAAAGAAAGGAAAAATATACAAAATTTTTCCTAGGCATTTTGAAGGCTTCCAAACAAGATTCAAGCTATTGATGGGGTTAAGAGTACTAGATCAAAAGAAAGCAAGGAAAAAATATCGAAATAGTTTAGCGAGGCTAATATAATGCATGGCTCAGGTAAGAGCATTTTTACTTATTTATTATATATGTGATATGAATGAGTGCAATTTTATTTATTATATATATATGACATGGCTCATATAATGCATTTTGATATATGACATGAGAGAGACTTGCAAGAAGTCGACCATGATATTAATGAAAATGTATGTTGATCAAAGTTATGTAAATGGCATGAAATATTAAATGGCATATGTGCTACATTGATATGGCATAATGATTTATCTAAGATAAATCGGATTTTTAGATTTTGGGTATGAACTACCCATTATCGAATTATGGATGATAGTAATTGATGGATTGGGTATTGAATGTGAAAATATTATATTGTTATGCCCAAGTAATAGTGTGAGAGTCTTTGGTATAATTGGATATCCATAGAGTCTTAGCAGCTGCATTCCAGCACTACGGTGCGTTCCAGACACTTCGGTGTTGACTTCAGACACTACGGTATTGTTTAGACACTTCGGTGTTGACATCAGACACTAAGGCGTTGCAGACACTTCGGTTTCAACTAGCATAAAAAGGTGCGATAATGAGGAGCAAATGGCATCCTCGAGTACGCACTCACCATCAAACGCTACGGCATTGCAGACACTACGGTGTCGTTATGATGACTCGTATACCATAGGTTCACATGAAATTGTACTTTGGGCTATAATTTATAAAAATGCTTTTATGCAGGTGGTTAGACCACTAAATGCCTAAGTATTACAACATGAGAATCTTTGGTATAGTTAGATATCCATAGAGTCTTAGCACCTGCGTCCTAGAACTACGGTGCGTTTCAGTCAATTCGGTGATGTTTAGACACTTCGATGTCGACTTAGACGCTACGACGTTATCTAGACACTTCGGTGTTGTTAGCACAAAATGTGCGATTATGAGGAGCAAAGAGCGTCCTTGAGTACGTACTCATCCCAGTTGCTTTGGAGATGCAGACATTACAGCGTTGTGGACACTACGGTGTCGTAATGACTCGCGTATCATAGCATCACGTGATTTTGTACTTTGGGCTATAATACTTGAAATGCATTTATACTGGTAGTTAAGCTAAAAAGCTTAATGTACACAAGAATGGTAAGACAAATCGAATCCTATGATTTAACTATACATGTAAGGTAGTTCAATGCATCATAAAATGTTATCAACTGCAATTGGAAATTGCTTGCCATTTTGCAAGGCTGTGTTATTTATAATCATTGTTTTACAATGTTATGATTATGCCTCACTAAGTTATATTTAACGTGTGTTTCGTATCACACGTAGGTACTTCGGACTAGATAGCAGAGGAAGAGCTGCACATCGTTGGATCAAGTTAGCCTGCATTATCAGTAAGTATCACCACATCTTAGTCTAGTGGGGCATGTATAGATATTAAATAAGTAGTTATTTTGTATGATCTAGAAACATGACTTAGTTTGAGGAATTAAGAATATTAGAAAAGATGCTTCAAACGATTTTAAACTTAGTTGGTTGTTTATCGCGTAGCGATTTTAAAATCAAGAAAGTGTCTAGGCAGCACACATAGTTTTCACCCTGAATTATATTTTTATTTTAATAACTGCTTAAAGTATTTTATAAACCAATTCAGGATCGAAACTAGGTGACTCTAGACAGATTTGTAATTTAGTGAAAACCGAGAAAGGGTTGTTTAATCAAATTAGTTTTGCATAAAAAAAATTACAAGTCTGAAAATCAGTGTAAATCAGTTAATAACATCTTTAATGTGTATTCGAATATCCAATATACGTTGAGGGTGTTACAGGGGCCAAAACCATTTAAATGGTTTAATTACCTATTGGATGATAAGGAGTACGTTGAGCAAATCGGATCGAATTGCTCAAGAAAAGCAGGTGTTGAGATTGAAGCTTTACTTAAAGATTGCAAGGTTATCTCAAAGGAATGAGTGTCGACCAGCTACGCGGGTACATGAGGTTCCATCAAAGTGTTGGAGGGTAGGTGCGCTGAGATAGAAAAATCTATTGCGGATGGAAATCAAGATCTGGGTCTGAAAACAGAGTTATAGGACTGCATGAGGAAATTATGGGAATCTATTAGGCTAGAGGAACGAGAGTGGATTCAAAAATCAAGATTGAAATGGGCTACTGGAGGGGACAGACACATAAGATTTTTCCATCTCGTTGCTTCGGCGAGAAGGAGATTGAATTATATAAGCAGTATCAAAATTGGTGACACCACCTATAGTTTTCGGCAGAGGTTAAAGAATGTGTTATGCGGCACTTCAAGAACATATACAACAAGGTTAACACATTGCCTTTGTTTTAATTGGATTATGATCTTAATCAAATTTGTGAGGCCTCTTCGTGCAGGCTCGAGAGGCCTTTCTCCAAGAAGGAAATTTGGTTGGCCCTCTAGTCTATGGAATTGTCCAAAGCCCCTGGCCAGGATAGGTTCAACATGGGCTTCATTAAAAAAATTTGGACGTCATTAAAAGCTGAGATTATGGTGTTTTTTTGCCAAATTCCATTCGAGAGAAATTACTGAGTTTGCCTTTAATCATTCCTTCATCGTGGTGATCCCTATAAAGCAGAATCCAGAATCAATTAAGGATCTCAGGCCGAGTAATTTGGTGGGTTGTATTTATAAACTATTGGAAAAGGTTCTTGCATTACGACTCGAGAAAGTTACGGAGGAAATCATCGGTGAAAAACCAATTTACGTTCTGTCCAGGGAAGCAAATTCTCGACTGTTATTTGATTGCAAATGAAATTATTGATCACATCAAGAGGAAATGGCTAAAAGGTGTTGTATTCAAGCAGATTTTTGCAAGGCCTATGATACGGTCGATTGGGGTTTCTTATTTAGCCATTATGAAGAAGATGGGGTTCGGTCACTCGTGGAGTAAATAGATCCACAATTGCGTATCCACGGCATACATTTCGGTAATGGTAAATGGCTCTCCAACGGCTCTTTTTGCCGTTGAGCGTGGCCTCAGACAAGGCTGCCCATTGTCACCGCTCCTGTTTAATATGGTAGCCGAAGCATTGAGTGCCTTGATTAAAAAAGCTTGCGCTTTAGTTTATTCCATGTCAGCATCGGGTGTAATTCAATTGAAGTTTCTCACCTCCAATACGTGGACGATCTCATCCTTTTTGCGGAGCTTCGGAGGTACAAGTCAAGAATGTGGTAAGATTATTAAAAGGATTCGAAATTGCGGCCAGGCTTAAGTTGAATTTATTAAAGTCAAAATTGATTAGAATCAATTATCGAGGAGTGGGCCTCATTGTTACATTGTCAAAAGGAAAGCTTGTCGTGCCAATACCTGGGGCTGCCATTAGGAGTTATAAAAAATTCGATTCAATTATAGGATCCGATTGTAGACAAGTTCAAAAATAAGCTCTCAAGGTGGAAATCCAAACTATTGTCATTCGGAGGTAGGATTAAACCTGTCGATTTACTTTATTTCTATATTTTAGATGCCATAATCTATTAAATCCTCTATTTCCAGATTGGTTGATAAAAAAGCCATACATTGAATTAGATGGAAAACTATTTGTCTGCCCCGATCGTGTGTTGGGTTAGGGCTAGTTGATTTTAATATCAAGAATAGAGCTCTACTTAACAAGTGGATATGGAGGTTCGGTTCAGAATCAGACAGCTTATGGAGAAAAGTGGTTGCAGCGAAGTACGAAGATAACCACAACTATGTACTGTCTTTGAATGTTAGGCCTTCAAATAAGTCCTGGATTTGGAGGAGCATCATAAAACCTCTTTCGGATCCAAGCAGCTCCTTTACTAAAAATATCAGATTGGCAGTGGGTGATGGAAAATAGATCATATTCTCTCAGGATATGTGGGTTGGTAACGTCCCTCTTATGGAAGCATTCCCTAAAATATTTGCATTATCCTCTTCGAAGGCTGGTTCAATTGCAGATTTTGGCCGTTTAGTTAATGGTTTGTGGCAGTGAAATATCAAACTTAGGTGCACACTATTCGACTGGGAAAAAGATTCATGGGCAAAATTTTCAGCTTTGACTCAGTCTATTTCGCCAGGGAATTTTATTTGCTACAGTGTGAGATGGATAGTTAATTCAAAAGGAGTGTACTCATCAAAATCATTCTATGACTTAGTTTCGAACGAAGACAGGGCCAAAAATGATATCTGGATATTGCACCTCCAAAAGTTAAAGCGTTCCTGTGGAAGCTGATACATGGCAAAATTCCAACCAAAGTGGAGCTAAATAAAAGAAGGCTGCTCAACCAACAATCTTTGAATTGTCCACTGTGTTCAACTGAAACCGAGACCATTTGTCATCTCTTTGGGCACTGTACAGTGAGCTGGTCTCTTTGGCACCGATGGTGCAACATTTGGGGAGTGGTGCTTAGGACCGCAAACGCAACAGCCGATAAATTGGCGAAGTCTAGAATTGGAAGAAAGGCTCCACTGGTTTGGATTTCGAATCAACTCGGGGATGTGAGTGCTCCAGTTAAAAGCTAAAATCCTGCTGGTGATGCTGGTTTGCATTAGTGGCAAAGGACGTTTCTATTAAGTGTTGTAATGTTATCTTTTTCAGGAAGTGGGGTTGTTATAAGCACAATCTTCTCTATTGACCGGATGCACTCTTTTTTTTCCATCTAAGTTTAGAGGGGGTTTAACGAGGCATGGGTCAATGGTGGCTTAATATTCAATGAATTATACCTTTCAAAAAAATAGATATAAGAGTAAAGTGTAGTAATGATTTATGTAATTTATCCTAAAATTTATGTCGGATAAATATTATCTTTTTTGATTAAATAGTAGGTATTACATTCTCATGTCGAGATTCGAACTCATACAAGAGACAAGATGAGCATCTTTAATTACTAAGCCAATTAGTGAATCTCGGGTTAAATGTTATCTTTATTGTAACATATTTTTATCTTTTCTAATTTTAATATTGGGACAGATTTTACTGTTAAATTTTTTGCGTTTAGGGATAAGCTAAGATGTGTTAGAGGAGGTAGTTGCACCCTTAAAAATTTTAAACTCTCTCATATAGTTTACGTATTTTCTTTGTAATTTTATTGATAATTGAAGTTCGCATTCTCTAAAATTTTGTAATTTCGTACCCCTTAAATTTCTAATATAAGGATTAAGTGCAAATAAGTGCCCAAGCTATATCTTTTTTTAGATAGGTGCCCAAAGTATTTTTCGGGCCAAGTAGGTGCCTAACGTTTTCAAAGTTTCCATTTAGGTGCCTTGCCGTTAACAACCATTAAAAAAATTTCGTTATCCAATAAAAACATGACATGTGGTAATATTAAACAATTTTTGAATTTTATTTTTTAAAAAATAAATCAAAAAATTTAAAATATCCTAAAATTTTCAAATAATCCCAAAATAGTCCCCAAATCCCTAAACTATCAAATCTAGCCACTCTCACCCGCGGTCGCGTTTTCGGCGACGGAAGGAAGCGTCCTCCCCTCGCTGAATGACTCACACACCGTTCATCGTTCGTTATGCCATTTTTTGTCGCGAATCATTCGAATGAACCATTTGACGATTTTGACGTTTCGCACGGCGTCAATTGATTTTCGACGATGAGGTAGTGGGATAAATGGTCGTGATGGTTCGGCGACGGATGTGATGGGCGGCGGCGGAGAAATCAGGTCAAATCGAGATTTGGGTTTTGGGGTGTTTCGGATTTTAAAATTTGGGGCTGTTTTGTGAAATTTGGGGTTATTTTATTAATTTTTAAATATAATTTCAGAAATTTAATAAGATGACAATTGTTAGATAACGAAATTTAACGATGAAAATTAATGGACAGTAACGGTAGGGCACTTATTTGAGTAATGTTAAAAAGGTTAGACATATATTTAGCTCAAAATAAAATTTAGACATTTATCTGAAAAAAAAATATAATTTAAACATTTATTTACCATTTAAACCTTAATATAACTTCGTAACAGTTTATCTCCTCAGACATAAAATAATACATCTTTCCTTGCTCGTATTAGGTTCAATTTTGACAAAATCGAGTCGAATACTTAAGCTCGAGTTCGAATTTGATTTTATTTTATTTTTTATTGTAACATTTTTATTTTATTTTCTTTTCTTTTCTTTTCTTTTTTATTGGTCCCAGAAAAGGTGAAAGATGATTGGTGTGACAAGTCTTTCCCGTTTCCATGCAATTAAGATGGTACGGCTTTACGCCAAAGAGCAACGTTGGCTTTCGAAAGTCGAGAAGAGTTACATGGAAAAGGAAGAAAAGATTCAAGGGGTTAAAAAAATTTAAGTTAATGGAGTTGATGAATCTTATTTTATAATTTAAGTTTTGTTTAATTTTTTTTTGAATTAAGTTGAGTTTAAAAATTCGAGTCAAGTTGAATTATTTAAGTTTTTGTTTAAATTTAATTATAAACATTTATAATATTATGATACTAATTAATTCAAATTTAAAAGGTATTCTATAACTATATAAAATATAGATGTACATATTTCTTCATATGTGATATATATTATAAGACAAAATTGAAGGACTCGCCCCGAACTTGAAAACTGATCTATTAATTACTAAAATTTTGATTTACTTGAAGTTTCATTTTATAATCCAAATTTTATTTGAACTTTTCAAGTTAAGTTTATGAAATTACGATTCGATTCAATACGAGTCGAGTTTTTCCCATCGAGTCGAGTCAAAAAATTTAATTTTTTCGAGTCAATTCAAATTTTGCTCGGCCTGGGTACAACATAAGATGATACTTTAATTTTCTACAAAAAAATAAAATTTTGGTTTAGTAATTTTAGGATTTGGTGGTTGTATCTATAGAAATTTTAGATTTTCGAATATAACAAGCAACAAATTGTCAAATATAACCAGATTCACATATATGAAATTTTTTTATTTTCGAATTTTCATAAATAACTAGCATCAAAAAGCTAAATATAAAAAGATCCCATCCGTGGAATTTTAGATTTTTGTATAAGCTGAAACTTAAAATATTGTGATTCGTTTCCGATCTGAAAAATAAAAACAAATAGGATATCTGATCTAAAAATAAAAATCATATAAGATATACGAATTTTTAGATCGAATTAATAGATAAACGAATCAGATTAATTGGATTAGATATTTTTACACACCCCTAGTTATAACAACAATTGTAGATGTCAATTGGCTTAAAAAGCCAAAGAAAGACAACCAAAATAAAAGGTAGGGTTAAACCTTAAATTCGAGCATAGTACGTAAATGATTAAAGCTACCAAAAAAAAATCCGCAAATGCTGCATTCACCCACTGAGTTATCTATCCAGTTGGGATGGCATATGACATGGCTACTACTAAATGTAAGATAATATATTTTTTAATCAACAATAAATACAATATAATTAATACATCTTTTACCGATAAACAAATTTCAAGACTATGAGTACTATACAATTAATACATCTTTAGGGGTGAGTAAGACAGTCTGAGTTTTCGTTCTAATTTTTCATGGTCAATTAGAGTGGTGCTTAGGACCGCAAACGCAACAGCCGATGAATTGGCGAAGTCTAGAATTGGAAGAAAGGCTCCACTGGTTTGGATTTCGAATCAACTCGGGGATGTGAGTGCTCCAGTTAAAAGCTAAAATCCTGCTGGTGATGCTGGTTTGCATTAGTGGCAAAGGACGTTTCTATTCATAAGTGTTGTAATGTTATGTTTTTCAGGAAGTGGGGTTGTTATAAGCACAATCTTCTCTATTGACCCGATGCACTCTTTTTTTTCCATCTAAGTTTATGGGGTTTTTTAACGACGTATGGGTCAATGGTGGCTTAATATTCAATAAATTATACCTTTCAAAAAAATAGATATAAGAGTAAAGTTTAGTAATGTTTTATGTAATTTATCCTAAAATTTATGTGGGATAAATGTTATCTTTTTTTATTAAATAGTGAGGTATTACATTCTAATGCCAAGATTCGAACCCATACAAGATGGGACAAGATGAACATCTTTAGTTACTAAGTCAATTAGTGGATCTCGAGTTAAATGTTATCTTTATCATTGTAACGTATTTTTTTTATCTTTTCTAATTTTTATATTGGGACATATTTTACTGTTAATTTTTTTTGCGTTTAGGGATAAGCTGAAATGTGTTAGAGGAGGTAGTCGCACCCTTAAAAATTTTAAACTCTCTCATATAGTTTATGTATTTTCTTTATATTTTATTTGTAATTTTATTGATAATTTAAGTTCGCACCTCTAAAATTTTGTAATTTCGTACCCCTTAAATTTCTAATATAAGGATTAAGTGCAAATAAGTGCCCAAGCTATACCTTTTTTTAGATAGGTGCCCAAAGTATTTTTCGGGACAAATAGGTGCCTAACGTTTTCAAAGTTTCCATTTAGGTGCCTTGTCGTTAATAGCTATTAAAAAAATTCCGTTAGCCAATAAAAATATGACACGTGGTAATATTAAATATTTTTTAATTTTATTTTTTAAAAAATAAATTAAAAAATTAAAATATCCTAAAATTTTCAAATAATCCCAAAATAGTCTCAAAATCCCTAAACTATCAAATCTAGCCACTGTCACCGGCGTTGGTCGCTTTTTCGGCGACTGAATGAAGCGTCTTCCCCTCGCTGAATGATCCACAAACCATTCATCGTCTGTTATACCATTTTTTGTCGTGAATCATTCAAATGAACCATTCAACGATTTTGACGTTTCGCATGACGTCAATCGATTTTTAACGACGAGGTCGTGTGATAAATGGTCGTGATGGTTCGGCGACGGATGTAATGAGCGGTGACAAAATCAAGTCAAATTGAGATTTGGGTTTTGGGGTGTTTCGGATTTTAAATTTAGGGCTATTTTGTGAAATTTGGGGTTATTTTATTAAATTTTAAATATAATTTCAGAAATTTAATAAGATGACAATTGTCAGATAACAAAAGTTAACGGTAAAAATTAATGGACGATAACGACAGAGCTCTTATTTGAATAATGTTTAAAACGTTAGGCACATTTTAGCTTAAAATAAAATTTAGGCATTTATTTGAAAAAATATAATTTAAACGTTTATTTACCATTTAAACCTTAATATAACTTCGTAACAGTTTGTCTCCTCTACCATAAAATAATACATCTTTCCCTGCTCATATTAGGTTCAATTTTGACAAAATCGAGTCGAATACTTAAGCTCGAGTTCGAATTTTATTTTATTTTTTATTGTAACATTTTTATTTTGTTTTCTTTTTTATTGGTCCCAGAAAAGGTGAAAGATGATTGGTGTGACAAGTCTTTCCCGTTTCCATGCAATTAAGATGGTACGGCTTTACGCCAAGGAGCAAGGTTGGCTTTCGAAAGTCGAGAAGAGTTACACGGAAAAGGAAGAAAAGATACCAGGGGTGAGTATAGATAGATAGAGTCAAGTTAAAAAAATTTAAGTTAAAAAAATTTAAGTTAAAGAAATTGATGAATTTTATTTTATAATTTAAGTTTTGTTTAAATTCTTTTAAAATAAATTGAGTTTAAAAATTTGAGTCGAATTGAGTTATTTGAATTTCTGTTCAAATTTAATTGTAAACATTTATAATGTTATGATATTAATTAGTTTAAATTTAAAAGATATTCTATAACTATATAAAATATAGATGTATATATTTCTTTATATATGATATATATTATAAGACAAAACCGAGAGACTCGTATAAGCTAAAACTTAAAATATTGTGATTCGTATCCGATCTGAAAAATAAAAAAGAATATGATATCTTATCTAAAAATAAAAATCATATGAGATATGCGAATTTTTAGATCAAATTAATAGATAAACGAATCAGATTAATTGGATTAGATATTTTTACACACCCCTAGTTATAACAACAATCGTAGATATCAATTGGCTTAAAAAGCCAAAGAAAGACTACCAAAATAAAAGGTAGGGATTAAACCTTAAATTCGAGCATATTAGGTAAATAATTAAAGCTACCAAAAAAAATCTGTAATGCTACATTCACCCACTGAGTTATCTATCCAGTTGAAATGGCATATGACATGGCTACTACTAAATGTAAGTTAATATATTTTTTAATCAACAATAAATACAATATAATTAATACATCTTTTACCAATAAACAAATTTCAAGACTATGAATACTATACAATTAATACATCTTTAGGGGTGAGTAAAACTTGACTTGACTAAAAAAATCGAATTGTTCGACTCGTTTTAACTCAACTCATAATTTCATAAACTTGACTCGAAAAAATTTCAAATAAAGTTTGAGTTGTAAAATAGAAATTTGAATAACTCAATTTTCTTTCATAATTAGTGGATCAATTTTTAAGTTCGAGTCAAGTCTCTCAACTATGTCTAATATATATATATATATCACATGCAAAAAATATGAAGAAATATATAAGTCTATCGTATATAGATATAGAAAATTGTTTAAATTGTAAACAAGTTGTACTATAAAGAATATAAATAATTACAATTAAATTTGTGTAATTACTTGAAAACTCTACTCGACTCGAATTTTATAAACTCGACCTGAATCGAAAAATTTTAAATAAAATTTGAGTTGTAAAATGGGACACGTAAACTCGAATAACTAAAAAAATTTATTTAACTCGATTGAATGCTCTCCCTAACATCTTTGCCCAATAAAATTTTTCAAAACTTTAAGGTTTAACTACAAAATAAGTGCCCAAACTATGTCTCTTTTTTGCAATAGATGCCTAAAGTATTTTTGGCTGAAATATACGCCTAAAGTTTCATTTTTGGCTGAAATGGTGCCTAAAGTATTTTTTGACTGAAATAAGTGCCTAAAGTTTCATTCTTGACTTAAACATGTTCCTAAAGTTTATTTTTCAGGCCAAAGTATGTGTCTTAATTGACTTTAAAGCAAGAAAAAAAATTAAACTTTATGCACCTATTTTAGCCAAAAACATACTTTAGGCACCTATTACAAAAAAAAACATAATTTGGGCACTTGTTTTATAATTAAGCCAAACTATAAATGTAATATAATTAATATTTTATTTTTTAATATAATAAGAAGAGAAACTAAATTAACTCAAAGAAACATTTAGTCTGTTGTGCTATCATTATGCAATTACTTCAAAATTCCAACACGAGTCTCTAAAAATTTACAATATTCGAAAGGAGTGTCTTTATAAAGCTTAAATGAATTGGCCGGTCCCTCTTCAACAAAGCATTCAAAAAGTAAAACTCTCACATTATTATAATATCATAATATTGTGGGTAAACTATTTAGGTGACCACCGAATTATTTAGGTATACCTATTTTGATCATTGAACTAGGCAGCTCGTCAATCAGACCACCAACCTTTTAAATTGGCCCTATTTTGACCGCCGCCATTAAAAAATTAACTGAGGGGTGACATGATAATTTTAAATTACATATTTGGTCATTGTTATTTACCTATTATATCAATTTGATCCCAATTTTAATTTAATTTAAAATTTTAAGGCTCCAATACGATGATGACAGTGTCACCATCTAATTAGACAAATTTTCTATTGATTTTTAACATTTCCCTCCAATCACAAGGTGACTTGTATCGCCATGTGATTAAAGGGAAAATTGATAGAATGAAAGGTTTGCATCCAATGAGAATCAAACCTAGAATTTTTGGGCTAAACTGCCACGCTCAAACCACTGAGCTAGAGCCACTGCTATAAAAATTTCTATCAACATCTTTATTTAAATAGTAACCTGTGAAATGAGGATAAAAAATTAACACCTTTTTCTTCGCTCTGATTCTCCTTCTCGGTGGTTTATACGGCCAAAATATAACAGCTTTATTTTAGGTATGTTGCAGATTTCATGATGTAGTTCTATAAAAATCAATGCAAACAATTCAACTTCATGAATAGTCTGCAACTTTACAAACTTAAGAAATTTCCAATGCAATAAGTATCTAAATCCCATCACTTAATAATTGAGCAGTCTAGTTATCCAAGGTCTAGCGTTCATATATTTGATCCAAAAGAACAGTTTTTAGTGCTTTTCTTCTAAAATCAGTAATAATTAATCTAAACAACGCTTGAAAGCTTTTCTTCTATGTAGAATAACAATCCGAGAGGACAGAAGCTAAACACAGCCCAGGGAAAGAATCAACAGACAAAACAGCAAGAAAATTTAAACAAACAAAAATGGTAAATAAAAGAAGTACCCATTTACAGAAGATCGCAGCAAGAACCCATATTTGCAATATTCGTAACCCCTTTCTCAGCTCATTAGATGATTTCTTTATTTTTCCTCAATCCAATAAAAGAACTCCCTAGAAATTAATTGAATTGCAAATGTAACCCAAAAACTTGATGTAGCAATGTTACCTGTTTGATTGGGACAACCAAAATGTAACCCAAATATTGATAGAATTTTTCATAGCAGCAGCTTTAGTTTAGTGGTTTGAGTCTGGCAATTTAACTCAAATGTTTTGGGTTCGATTTCCCTTGTTGCAATTTGCGTGTCATCATTGTATTACAGCCTTAAAATTTTATTAAATTAAAATTAGGATCAAATTGATATAATAGGTAAATAACAAGGACCAAATGTGTAATTTTATAAATTTTCGTTAACTGCCACGTCACCCCTCCGTTAATTTTTTAATGGCGGTGGTCAAAATAGAATCAATTTAAAAGTTTGGTGGTCTGATTGACGAGTTAACTAGTTCGGTAGTCAAAATAGTTACGCCCAAATAATTTGGTGGTCACCTGAGCAGTTTATCCTAATATTTTTTCTAGTAACAAACTATTAAAAAATTATTTAAGTTGAATGCATAAAAAATTTGAACAAAACTCATTTCATCTTAATACTAAGTTCTGTCATCATAAAAAATAGAAATCTTAATACTCATTTTTTTTTATACCAGAATTTATTAAGGCTAATACCAAGAATTTATTAGGAGTAATGTCTACAGTTTATTGAGCACAGAATTTTAATAGTTTATTTTTTTCTACCTAAACTGCCATATCAGCTGGTTAGATGACTCAATGGGTGTATAAAAGTTTTTTTCCAATAAATATGGGTAAACTACACCCAATATCATTAAACTGTAAGTTTTATAACAAATATGCCACTTTTTAAAAGTTACAAACATATTACTCAGTTAACATATTATTACAATCAGACTCAATTAACACAAAGAGGCCACTCTATTACCATATTGTTACAAATAGGCCACTCTACTTACAAACATGCCACTTTTCTTTTGTGTAATAATATTTTTTAGTCCCAAAACTTAAATATTCTATTAATTTTTGTCCTAATTCGAAACAATTTTAATAAATTTAACTGATCATATTTAAAAATTCCACCAAATTAGTCTTTTTTCGACACTGTCAAATAAGTAAGCCCATCAGATCAAATCAATGGTTCAATAACTACATTATGTCATAAAACAACAATCTATTGTTAAATTGTTATTATACCAGAAAAGTAACAAGAAAACAATACAACATTTATGGGATAAGAACATGTAATTTAGGAGAAAAATAAAGATTAAAATGATAAAAATTTAAATATTAAGACTTAAATTTATTGAATTGTTTCAAATTATGATAAAATAGATAAATTGTATAAGTTGTGGAGACTAAAAATGTTATTATACCATGTGTCATTAGAAGAAAAGTGACATATTTAAAACAGTTTATTAATTGAGTAATTTGTTTGTAATATTTTTTTAATTGAGTAACCTATTTGTATTTTTTAAGGAAAAGTGAAATGTTTGTTACTAAAGGTGTAGTTAAATAACCTTGGTTGTTGTTTAGCCATTAATAATTTGGCCGGAGACAATGTTGATGTGATAATGACTTGATGACTCAAAATTTTTTATTAGGGTTTTACAGAAATTGAGGACCACTTTCAAATTATGTTACAGATAAGGATCATTTCAAAAAGAATACATGAAATTTCAAACAACACAATTCCTCTATTTGCAGTCATACCAGATTATGGATCCTTTTGCAATGAAATTTTAGTCCTCTTTATTTTGATTGGACCACTTGCCAAAATAATTTTTCTCATGATTTCAAAATCAGACTTGTTTATATGTAAGAGATGTCAATTCATCCTTAATGGAATTAATCTATGTGATTTATTTTTTTTGGTAATATTTATGTGATTTAATTTTTATATTTATTATTGTATTTTTTTCCTCAGCAATAGAGTTTGTTTATTTTTTTTATAAATTTTAAATCTAATTATAATCCTACCTTTAAAGGAAGGGAAGGGGACTCTAAAGAAAGAAAGAGGGGTGTTCATAGTGGGTCTCGAACCTATGACCTACGAGAATATGAGGAAATAAAGATGAGTAGCTTGAACAACCACCGGCCAAATGTGCTTGCTAAGCGAAATCTGGATTGAGCAGACATGAACTATTAAAGACGTGGTGGTAATTTTTCTCAAATCACATGATTTGATTTTAGTATACCTTGTAGCTGATTCGTATTTGTGGGAGATGAAGACAAGGTAATGAGGGATTATTACGACATGAGTAGAAGTAGTTTGGTTAGAAATTCGCTTGTGCTAGTTATTATGTTTTAGTAAATTATTTTTAACCTTAAGACAGATTTATCCTTTCCTCGGTGCTTGAATAATGTTGAACATCTATCTCCCAAGATACAATAAAAAACATTTACAACAGTAGCACAATTGTAGTGAACAATCAAACACATTCTTGTGGTAATTTTATACCAAAAATTAACGCAATTTTATTAAAAATTTAATAGATATAATTGAATGAACGGAATTCTATACCAAAAATTAACAAATCTTTTCACCAAGTGACATGACTTATTATTAGCATCAATATCATTAAGCTAATCCGTTAATTTTTTTTCCAACACTTTTTACACGACTTTGCAAAAGGCATGTAACTAATGGCCGCGAGTGAGTTGAACCAAACTGAGTTCAAATAATGATGAGCTCAAATAATTTATGAGTACAAATGTCTCATTTACATATTTACCATGGTCGATTTTTACCATTTATATTTCGATTTTAGATTTGAGTCGGACCAACGTAAAATAAAAACTATCTTATCCGAACCCGACCAAAGTCCCGTACCGATGGACAGTCACATCCGTTGTTTAAGACTTGAGACCCACCCGAAGGAGTATTGAAGTCGGCCACGATTGGTGCCGAAGTGAAATAATAAGCATGGCCCATATGAGTCGGAGATTGGAGTGCATAAGGGACCATTTCCAACAACATTGAAAGCTGATGGATCAATGCGAAAAGCTGCGAGGTCTAATCATATATGTAAGCTCTGAACAAGACGGATTGGCTGAGCATAAAAATGTTACTCTTTTTTTGTGGGGCGAATAAGGCAAAAGTGCAAGCTTTAAAAGGGCCCCTGGGTTTGGTGCACCAAGTTATGAGGCATTTAAAAGACTGTCCTGTATTTTGAAAGCACCTTTTAAGGACTAATGGCCTCTAAATTTGGATTCTTCCATTAAAGTAACTTGCAAGTTATATCGAGTAATAATACCATCTTATTCCCTTTGAATAAGGTGAAATGACATACGGTGTTTACTTCTGGGTTTCCTTACATTGTTATCGGTGATGGATCGAGAGGGAGCTGGAGAGGGCGATCACCCATTAAAAATTTAAAATTCGTATATAATTTATTTTTTTATACATTTTCTATTACAAATCTATTTTCGTTCTCACTAAATTTTACAAATTTGCCCCCAAACATATGTCATGCGTCCGTCCATAATTGTTATTAATAATGTGTTTGATTATTCGCTGCAAATGTGATTTAATTTTTATATTTATTATTGTATTTTTTTCTCAGCAATAGAGTTTGTTTATTTTTTTTATAAATCTTAAATCTAATTATAATCCTACCTTTAAAGGAAGGGAAGGGGAATCTAAAGAAAGAAAGAGGGGTGCTCATAGTGGATCTCGAACCTATAACCTACGAGAATACGAGGAAACAAAGATGAGCAGCTTGAACAACCACCGGCCAAATGTGCTTGCTAAGCGAAATCTGGATTGAGCAGACATGAACTATTAAAGACGTGGTGGTAATTTTTCTCAAATCACATGATTTGATTTTAGTTTACCTTGTAGCTGATTCGTATTTGTGGGAGATGAAGACAAGGTAATGAGGGATTATTACGACATGAGTAGAAGTAGTTTGGTTAGAAATTCGCTTGTGCTAGTTATTATGTCATTTTTCTTTATATAAAATTAAATTTTTTTTAATAAAATTCTCAACTTAAATCTTAAGTTATAATTTCTAACCTTTTAATAAATTATTATTTGTCGAGAAAAAAAATTCCAATCCACCCACCTATGACTCAAAAAATATAATCAACCAAAACAACAACTAACATCACCGCAAGGCATTCAGCCAAGGAGAGACAAACTACGAAGATCTAAACACACACCCATTTGACATCTAAACAACAAGTAACTTATTTTGTTAATTTCGATTTATTTTATTTTATTTTCAACCTTTTTTATTTATTTTTATTTTTGATCTTTATTTTAGCTATTATTACTATTATCATAATTTCTATTATTATTGGTTAAAAAAGGTGAAAGATGATTGGTGTGCCAAGAAGCAGCAAGCTTGGTTTTTCATTAGCAGGGATGACAGATTTATTTGAATCAGTCCTGATTCGACACAATCCGTCTAAATTCGGTCGAACTTTTTCTCTTAAATTTTGAATTTGTGGTGTACACCTCATCCCGATCTGATATATTTTTAATTAAATATATATATTTATTATATTTTTATATAGCATATTTAATGTTTTATTTTTTTGGATAGGGACGTGTGTAGTTAATTTTTTTATTAAAATTTTAAAATCAAATCGAGTACAGATCAAATTAAAATATATTAAATTTTGAGACGCGACAAAATTAAATTATAATTTATAAATTTTAAATCAAAATGGGTTGGTCAAAAATTTACATGTCCTTACTTTTGACAGCATAGAAGAGTTCCACAGCAAAAGGAAAAAGAATGCAACAAAGGACAATAATTTATTTTTCTACCAAAAAAAAGACACAAATTTAATGCTGAAGAGAGACAACAAAGTCAGAAAAAAAGAAGTAATTTTGTAAAAATAAGATCAATGATTGAATCGATAGATAATCTATTTTTATTTAATTGATTTGATTAGTAATTCATTAAAAATGTTAACAAGCTGTACAATGTTTTTTCTTGCTCGGCAAGAGTAATAATGACAAACAAGCCAAATCAACGTGTCCAAATAAAAAATATTGATAAAAAATCCTATATATTTTTTTTAAAAATACGTCTAATGATCTAAAAAAATCATTATGATTTAGGACACGTAGAGCCTGTTCGACAACCTATTAAATACTATATTTTAATAAATACAATACAATACAATGTTGGACCACTTTTTTGTGGAATATATTGGAAGGATATAGGCACGTTTTTCTTGTCTAATGATCTAAAAAAATCATTATGATTTATGACACGTTCGACAACCTATTAATACTATGTTTTAATAAATACAATACAATATTGGACCACTTTTTTGTGGAATATATTGGAAGGATATAGGCACGTTTGAACTTATCTTTGACGATAAGGCTGGAAATTTTGAGCCAGTAAAAGTATAAATTATATTTAGTTTTTTAACAATATATTTGCCCTTATGTACTTGACTCTTTTCCCAATGCAATGCAATATGATGCCTTATTTTAAAAAATTGCGATAGTTTATATTAGATATTTTTTTGTTATTTTTTATAATTATTATAACATTTTTCTGTTAAACAATAATGATAATTAAAATTTATCTAAAATATGAAAAAAAAATTTAAAATTAAACCTGAACTTGAACATTATTTTTAGGAAAATTCTACAACGAGCGTCGCACATCGTTGAACATTATTAACGCTTAATATCGCTGAAAATCATTAAATTAATTAATAAAAATTAAAAATACTAAAAATTTAACATACAATTAATAATTATTTAAAATAAAACTTAAATTAAATTATAATATATATATTCTATTTTTTAATCTTTATTTTTAAATAATTAGACCAAATATCAATCACGTCCTAAATTAAAAAATCCTAAATTTTTTCTCTTCTATGCCATTTCAGCCGCCGCTGCTGTTGGCCAACTGTCCGCCGGCGAGATTGTTGCCGTTGCGCCTCCGTCCCTGCTGCCGCCTGGACGCCGCTCCCCGCCGTTTGTGCAACAAGATAAGATTTCGATTTTTTTTTTTTTTTGCGTTTGAGTTGCCTCCGTTCGCGCAACAAGATAAGTTATTATAGCATAAGTCTGCCGATTTTGCATCATATTAATGACTTCCTCTATATTAGAGATATTGGTTCGCTCCTCTTTCTCCATTAATTTTTAAAAGTTTATCATTATATTTTCTCATTTAACAGGATAAATCGTGTCTACACACTAGTGTGCAGATGTCTCCACTAAGTTATGTAAGTTTTTCTTTTGAAATTAGAAATGTCAAAGAAAATTAATGAGTTTTTACTTAAGGCTTCTTTTGAACTTCAGAAAAAAGGCGAAATGGCTTAGATTGGGCATTCTTTAGATGCAAAACTTATTGATTTAGAGCTCAGGAGTTGATAAATCTGTTTGTGGTTTCTGTATTTAAACATTTGTGATATGTTATACCTGTAAGCGTTCACAACTATTAGGGTTTCATTTGATGGTTCCTACGTGAAGTAGATTCTCTGTTTGTGCTTAAGCTTTACCTTAGACTTTCTTTTAGTTCAGTCTTAGTGAATTTTGTATGCACTAAAAACATATTTTGCTGTCAAAATTTGACACAATAATTGATCCTGCTTAGATAATCAGCTTTCTTGAAAAAGACAAGTAGCTGAAAGGGCTAAGGGTGTTAAGACAGTTCTTTCTTTTTTGGATGTTTTAGTATCCTTTCGCTTGATGAATTTGTATCCCTGAATATGATCTCTGCAGTGCATATTTTTTTTATCTTTATTTTGGTCTAACTCTATAGTGCTTTCTACTACCTTAGAGGAAATGTCCATAACCAGAATATGTAGTTTGTTTAGGGCTTGTCATTTTACATTTTTGAAAGGTATGTTTAGTCACTCTATCCTTTTTATCTTAAAAAAACAGGTTATTTCTCCTTGGTTTGGAAAAATATGGGAAAGGTGACTGGCGAAGCATATCTCGGATTATTATACAAGTTGCATGTATTATCATATCTTTTAGTATGCAATTTGTGTTGGTTGAGGTGAATCTTTCCTTGTTTTTTTTTTTCTATCTTTGTGTCTTAGCAGCAAAGGAGTGGCAAACATCACAAAGCTACAATGCGAACTCAGAAAGTTTCAAAACCACATCTTAGAGAACAAGTAACTTTAAAAGGTTGTCTCTACTATACAGGGTATTGTTTTTATTTTTTATGAACTACAATGTCCATTTGCAGAGACTGTGTTTTTGCCATTGATTTCCAGGAAAGCTAATTAATTTAAACCAAATTAAAGTAGTTTCTTCTCTTCTCCTTTAATCTTTCAAGTGGTTGAACAGATTCTAATAGCTTGCCTCTACCATGGGTGTTTTCTAGCTATTAGTGTTCGGTATATCTTCGATACATTGTAAATATGAATATAAAAAAGGTTGAATATACTCGTATTGAATCACTTCAACACGTTGTAGGACTTCATTAAGAATTTAAATCATTTTTCTTAAAAGAAACCAAATTTTCTTATATTCTTTTTTTTCATTTAGATGATCTCTTTTGGAAGTGATGAGCTATTGGTGACTCATGCAGCAAAAAAGTTGGATTGAACTTCCACAGCTGTCCTTTTAAACACATACCATTTGCCAGAAAACAAGGCTCATCACAACCTGATGAAACATTCAATTCTTCAACAGCTTGTAGCCATTGAATTCCATTTCATTCATTAAAAAAGACAATGAAGAATCAGCTGCTTCAACAAGTTATTAGAGTTCCATTCAAAGAAGCAACATTTGTAGTTGAGAGAACATCAAGGCTATGCTTATCTGATGCTACTGGCCAATACCACATTTCATCACATGGCTCTACCAAAAGTAGGTCTCCCCTTTCAATTTTTTTTTATGGGAAATTCATGGTAAAGTTGTTTCTTTTTCTAATGGGGAAGTGTTTGAACTTGCAGGCAAAGGAAACTTTCTACTTAAAAGGATGAACTTGATAGGGAAGAAAGCCAACACTTTCACTCATGGAGTCTGAGAGCATGGTATGAAAACACTTTCATAGTATATTCTTCAAACATATATAATGTCTCTCAAGCTAAAGTTTACTTTATTGAAACTGCAGTGAGATTGGGGGCAGAGATCAGTGAAACAGTGAAGGGAAAGTTGAGTTTGGGGGCAAGGATTCTTCAAGTAGGAGGCTTGGAGAAGATTTTCAAGCAATTGTTTAGTTTTAGAGAATGAGAGAAGTTGTTGAAGGCTTGTCAATGTTATTTATCAACACAGCATGCCCTATTGCTGGTTTACTCTTCACATCATCTAGAAAGGTTGCTTTTTGCAGCTACCAATCAATCAAAATCCCTTGTGCAAATGGAGAATTCCTCAGAGTCCATTACGAGGTATTGGTTTCACTTGAGAAAATAAAGGGAGTTAACCAGAGAGAAAACATGAAGAAACTATCTAAAAAATACATGGAAATTGTGACAGTGGATGGTTTTGATATCTGGTTCATGGGGTTCTTGAATTGCCAGAAAGCTTTCAAGTATCTGCAGCAAGTAATCTCACAAAGACCAGATGATGTAAAAGTCACTTTCTAGGTGACTTAAACAATGTTTCATTCGGTGGTCACAAGAACACAAGTGGCAGTCATGCCCAAAACTGATTGTTTACATTTCTCCCTCTCACACTGTGGTTGTTTATATTTCTAATCCTACAGTCTAATTATGGTAATACATTTGGCTGCTAATTTTACTATATTGATTTCTTTCCTGTATAGAGTTATAGGCTCCGTGGATTGATGATTCTTGTTGGCGTGCATTGAAAAGAAAAACAGAATGTGTTTTGAGTAGGAATCTTCAATGTTATGTTTAGTCATTTTGTAATGCATGATTCCTTAGTCTTTTCCAATTCATCGTGATGAAAGCTCTCGCTAAATTTGAACTGCGTCATCCAGGCCCCTAATTAATCAAAATTTGTATTCCTTTTTAGCCC